>WNWK01005457.1:0-42510 GCA_009830355.1 Cherax destructor
AGACGCTGGCAAAGTCGTCTTGCTAGCCCTCCGGTCATAACCTGACCTGCCGTTTTGATTCGGCTTGGTCTGAGGTTTGCTGTTCGTCCTAGCCTTGGCTGCTGATTGCTGGACGGCTGCAGCAAAAGTGACGGGGGTTGCACAGGCGGCGATACAAGAGTTGGCAATTGAGGGACTTGCAGGGGGGTACCAGCAGGTAATGCTGCACTACCAGGTTACCAGTAATGCTGACTACCAGGTTACCAGTAATGCTGACTACCAGGTTAGCAGTAATGCTGCACTACCAGGTTAGCAGTAATGCTGCACTACCAGGTTAGCAGTAATGCTGCACTACCAGGTTAGCAGTAATGCTGCACTACCAGGTTACCAGTAATGCTGCACTACCAGGTTACCAGTAATGCTGCACTACCAGGTTACCAGTAATGCTGCACTACCAGGTTACCAGTAATGCGCACTACCAGGTTACCAGTAATGCTGCACTACCAGGTTACCAGTAATGCTGCACTACCAGGTTACCAGTAATGCTGCACTACCAGGTTACCAGTAATGCTGCACTACCAGGTTACCAGTAATGCTGCACTACCAGGTTACCAGTAATGCTGCACTACCAGGTTACCAGTAATGCTGCACTACCAGGTTACCAGTAATGCTGCACTACCAGGTTACCAGTAATGCTGCACTACCAGGTTACCAGTAATGCCGCTACCAGGTTACCATTGCTGCACTACCAGGTTACCAGTAATGCTGCACTACCAGGTTACCAGTAATGCTGCACTACCAGGTTACCAGTAATGCTGCACTACCAGGTTACCAGTAATGCTGCACTACCAGGTTACCAGTAATGCTGCACTACCAGGTTACCAGTAATGCTGCACTACCAGGTTACCAGTAATGCTGCACTACCAGGTTACCAGTAATGCTGCACTACCAGGTTACCAGTAATGCTGCACTACCAGGTTACCAGTAATGCTGCACTACCAGGTTACCAGTAATGCTGCACTACCAGGTTACCAGTAATGCTGCACTACCAGGTTACCAGTAATGCTGCACTACCAGGTTACCAGAAATGCTGCACTACCAGGTTACCAGTAATGCTGCACTACCAGGTTACCAGTATTGCTGCACTACCAGGTTACCAGTATTGCTGCACTACCAGGTTACCAGTAATGCTGCACTACCAGGTTACCAGTAATGCTGCACTACCAGGTTACCAGTAATGCTGCACTACCAGGTTACCAGTAATGCTGCACTACCAGGTTACCAGTAATGCTGCACTACCAGGTTACCAGTAATGCTGCACTACCAGGTTACCAGTAATGCTGCACTACCAGGTTACCAGTAATGCTGCACTACCAGGTTACCAGTAATGCTGCACTACCAGGTTACCAGTAATGCTGCACTACCAGGTTACCAGTAATGCTGCACTACCAGGTTACCAGTAATGCTGCACTACCAGGTTACCAGTAATGCTGACTACCAGGTTACCAGTAATGCTGCACCACCAGGTTACCAGTAATGCTGCACTACCAGGTTACCAGTAATGCTGCACTACCAGGTTACCAGTAATGCTGCACTACCAGGTTACCAGTAATGCTGCACTACCAGGTTACCAGTAATGCTGACTACCAGGTTAGCAGTAATGCTGCACTACCAGGTTACCAGTAATGCTGCACTACCAGGTTACCAGTAATGCTGCACTACCAGGTTACCAGTAATGCTGCACTACCAGGTTACCAGTAATGCTGCACTACCAGGTTACCAGTAATGCTGCACTACCAGGTTACCAGTAATGCTGCACTACCAGGTTACCAGTAATGCTGCACTACCAGATTACCAGTAATGCTGCACTACCAGGTTACCAGTAATGCTGCACTACCAGGTTACCAGTAATGCTGCACTACCAGGTTACCAGTAATGCTGCACTACCAGGTTACCAGTAATGCTGCACTACCAGGTTACCAGTAATGCTGCACTACCAGGTTACCAGTAATGCTGCACTACCAGGTTACCAGTAATGCTGCACTACCAGGTTACCAGTAATGCTGCACTACCAGGTTACCAGTAATGCTGCACTACCAGGTTACCAGTAATGCTGCACTACCAGGTTACCAGTAATGCTGCACTACCAGGTTACCAGTAATGCTGCACTACCAGGTTATCAGTAATGCTGCACTTCCAGTAATGCTGCACTACCAGGTTATCTCAATAACTTTAAGGTTAATACTGTGCATTATGGTAATAGTAAAACATTGTTTGGTAAGGAGTCCACCAGGACACCTTGAACCGCCACTCTACTTTCTCACTGACAGTTTTATTTCTCACTGTTAGCGTGTGACTGTTGCATCTTGGCGGCCTAGTGTCTGTGTGCTTGTTCGTCCGCCTCTCCCTTCACTCCCGTGAAGGCGTCTTGATCCAAAGAATTGGAGCTATCCTCTTTTTCTTTGGGTGGAATAGGTGTCTCCTCCGTTCCCCAAGGTGCTGTATGACCCCTACGGGTTTATCGCTTTCCCCATGAAATAATTCGCGTGTTCCAGGATTTCTTAAACTCGATAATAAACACTGAATATTATTTGTAGTTTATAGGCAGTAAGCTTCATGTTTGTCTTAGTCACATCATTGATAAAAAATAACGTTAGATGTACAACTTAATCTGTTTTAATTTACATAATGTACATCAAGGTAAATTACCGCAACAGGAAAGATGCTGTATTTCCGTTATGTACATATAAGATAGTGCGTAATCCAGGTAAACCGTTAAATTATATATGTATTAAAGTTTGTTCTTAATTATACTAAAGGAACGGCAGTATCCGGTGGTGATAAATGGAAAGATGTAAATTATGAAGTGGACTAACTGCTGGAGATGTTTAGTTGGTCTTTCCTGCTGGATACCCGTCATATACCAGTGGTAAAGGTAATCAGTGACCCCTGCCACCCTGTTGAGGGAGGCAAGGTGAGCGTGTGCGCGGTGGTGACCTTAGCCACGAGAGGATGGCTCATTCCCAAGAAGATATCCAGAACAACAATTTCCAGGTAGAGCCTGACCCTCTCACCACCTCGCCCACTGCCACACGCATCAACATCAACCAGCCGGTAACATCTACAGCAGTGTTTACCAGCTCCTCGGCCCTGGCACAGATAGTGGCCAGAAATCTGGATAACCAGACAGATGACACGGCGCCGAATAGTCTAGGCAGCATTACGTATAATGATGAGTATTTGGAAGACCCGCTACCAGATCTAACTCTTGAAAACCTGCGAATTCCTGAGGAATATGGAGACCCTTCGCTCGGGTACGAGTTCGTCAACCCAGTTGAGTCCGAGAGTCGCCTGGATAACTCTGCCGCTCTCCTCAAACAACTGGAGGGGCTGGGCGTGAGGGTCAAAGAGGACTATATATCGCTAGACTTCGACTTGACTTCTCGCAGCGCCAGCGTCAGTAGTGTGTCTGACCCAGGAAGTGCTGGAGAGGACCACGACCTGCCTTCACTGAGTCACCTTGAATCCCCACGTTATCGAAATCGCGGAGCCTTGTCTGGCCAATCAGTTTTTATCTCCTCCCGCCAGAGAGAACACGTGTGTTTGGAAAAGTTGGACCGATTGCAAGAAGACGATCACGATGAAGTGTTCGCAGCGATAGAAGAATTAGACCACGAAGTTGCAGAGGCAGAAATCTTACCCTCTGGGGGTGTTAAGGTAACCTATGAAAATTACAGGAAGGAGTATCGTCCCAGGATCAGTCCTCATCACAATTTTTTAAAATTCCTGGAGACGGTGCACAACGGGGCAGTGACGGAGGAAGTAGCAGATGTGAGCCCTGAGGTTTCTTCTGAACCCTTGAACACTTTAGAAGCTCGCTACAGGCGAGCACTTCTAGCCTTCCAGAGAGGAGTTTTAAGATCAGACCTCAAAGTACGGAACCTCTCAACATTACCCAGCAAGTATGCTCAAAAGCTACGCAAGTTTTTAGGTAAGCATAAAGTCAATTTTAATTAGGTAATATGTAAGTTATGGGAAGAATTTAAATATTCCTTGTCCATTATTACTTATACAGTATATATTGTTAGTTTGTATTGTCATTATTTTGATGAAAAGTTGATCGTGATGTCGACATAAATTAATTTGTTGAAAGGTATCACTCGGCTTGCATGGACCACACCCATGCGTTTTGCAACTCCATCCACTATCACCCCCACCCAACCTGTCTCTGACCCACAACACATTCCCATGATCTGGGCGGGCACTGCTCTCCCCGTGACCCTCCTCTCAGAATGTCGTGTATTAGTGAATGAATCCGCCTAAGTATAACCTTAATCACGGTACTACTGGTCTCCTTATTAGCCTCAGTTTATAGTATTAGCAGTCGCACTATTCTTGCAAATAGTCAAGGTACTGGAGTTTTTACATTTCCTCTTCATTTTTCTGATAAGGTTTTCATTCTTTACAAACATGTAGTTGAAACTGCATGTTGGGCATTGATGCAAAATATATGGAGAAAATGCTAAACTGTAGAATAATAGATATTAGTATGTTTGTGATAGTGACTTGGTTGCTGCTGAGCTTTGCTATCAGCTGAAATTGTGGCATCAAGCAGCTCTCAGTTCATTAATAGCAAACATAGCTAACCATTGCCTTGCCAGGCTTATCTTGACCATCCATAGGTATTTATCAGCACTGCCGTAATTTGGCAGGGAACTATATTAGCCGTGATAATTGTCTAAAAATGTAGGCAAGTCATACGTCTTGAAGTGAAAGCTATCCTGATCACCTGAGACCCATTTTTCTCATTGTAATAAATATAATGGGTGACATCAGCGGCATGTAGGGAAGGCTTGCTGATACTCTATATCAAGTCTTTTCTGAATATGATATTGGTGTTGTTTTTATCAATACCACTCGTTCATGGTTACAATAATATATAAATACTGCTCGTAGGCTAGTACACCAAACAAGGATGAGAATGAAATTAGCTTGAAAGCTCCACACCTCCGTATGTCCTCTGACCAAGGTAAAACACACAGCTCTGTGCTGTGTGCTTGGTTATTGTAGGATTGGGTGGTCCTGTGGGTAAAGGCGTCATGTGGTTCTCGCTCACAATGACGGGCCAGTACAGCATGGGTTCGAACCCTGGCTAGTGCAGTGTTATTATATATATATATATATATATATATATATATATATATTATATATATATATATATATATATATATATATATATATATATATATATATATATATATATATATATATATATATATATCTACACACACACGCACAGTGGACCCTCCCTTTTCGTCTTTAATCCGTTCCAGAGAGACTGTCGAAAACTGAAATCGGCGAAAGCTGAAACCATTTTCTCCATAAGAAATAATGTAAATCCAATTAATCCATTCCAGACACCCGGCAAACTTGCTTATGTCGCTATTTATTCCCTCATCTATGTCGTTTATGTAGATTGTGAACAACAAGGGGTCCAACACTGACCCCTGTAGAACACCACTCGTGACGCTTCCCACTCTGATTTCTGTCTGATTTACTGTCACTAAGGTGACAGTAAAGCAATTACAAAGAACTGCAGACCAATAGCACTAACATCCCATATCATAATGAATCCTTGAAAGGGTTCTAAGAAGCAAGATCGCCAACCACCTAGATATCTATCAATTACACAACCCAGGGCAATATGGGTTTAGAGCAGGTCGCTCCTGCCTGTCCGAGCTACTGGACCACTATGACACGGTCCTGAATGCTGTAAAGGATAAACAATATGCAGATGTAGTATACACAGACTTTGAAAAAAGCTTTCGACAAGTGTGACCATGGTGTAATAGCGCACAAAATGCGTAATAAAGGAATAACAGGAAAAGTTGGTAGATGGATCTATAACTTCCTGACAAATAGATCACAAAATTAATAGTAAACAGAATAAATTCCGAGGAAGCTATGGTGAAAAGCTCTGTTCCACAAGGCACAGTACTCGCTCCCATCCTATTCCTCATCCTCATATCTGACATAGAGATGTAAGCCATAGCTCTGTGTCTTCCTTTGCGGATGACACCTGGATTGCCATGACAGTGATCTCCATCAAAGACACTGCAAGAGTCCAAGCGGACATCAACCAAATCTTCATATGGGCCACTCAAAACAATATGAAGTTTAATGAAGATAAATTTCAATTACTCGTATATAGAAAACTTGAGGAAATTAAAACTGTATCATGGTATACAACAAATTCTAACCATACAGTAGAGCGAAAAAGTAATGTGAAGGACCTGGGAGTGATAATATCAGAGGATCTCGCCTTCAAAGACCACAACAATGTATATACCACATCTGCTACGAAAGTGATAGGATGGATAATGAGAACCTTCAAAACTAGGGACGCCAAGCCCATGATTCTCTTCAATTCGCTTGTTCTCTCTAGGCTAGAATACTGCTGTGCTCTAACTGCCCCCTTCAAGGCAGATGAAATTGCTGACCTGGAGAGTGTACAAAGAACTTTCACAGCACACATAAGTACGATAAGGCACCTAAATTACTGGGAACGGTTGAAATCCCTTGATTTATATTCCCTGGAATGCAGGCGAAAGAGATGCATGATAATATACACTTGGAAAATCCTAGAGGGATTAGTACCAAACTTGCACACGAAAATCACTCCCTTTGAAAGCAAAAGGCTCAACAGGAGATGCAACATTCCCACAATGAAAAGCAGGAGTGCCAGGAGTACACTGAGAGAACTCAATAAGTGTCAGGGGCCCAAGACTGTTCAACTGCCTCCCAGCATATATAAGGGGGATTACCAATAGACCCCTGGATGTCTTCAAGAAGGCACTGAACAGGCACCTAAAGTCAGTACCTGACCAGCGGGCTGTGGTTCGTATGTCAGTTTGCGTGCAGCCAGCAGTAACAGCCTATTTGATCAGACCCTGATCCACCACGAGGCCTGGTCTCAGACCGAGCCGCGGGGGCGTTGACCCCCGAAACCCTATCTAGGTATACAATACCGACGAGTTCATAAGTAAGACGATGCAACAGTTAGGTATTTTTATTCGGAAACGTTTCCCCAAC
Source organism: Cherax destructor (assembly GCA_009830355.1). Taxonomy (NCBI): domain Eukaryota; kingdom Metazoa; phylum Arthropoda; class Malacostraca; order Decapoda; family Parastacidae; genus Cherax; species Cherax destructor. The sequence goes on from WNWK01005457.1 coordinate 7,072, forward strand.
AGTGGGCTTCTTCAGTCGAATACAGAAGACGCAGCACTACTTGGAGGGTATTCCAGGGATCAACTTTCCCTTGGCCTGGTCCACGACCAGGCCACCCAGTGGATCAGGGCCTGATCAACCAGGCTGTTACTGCTGGCCTCATGTAGTCCAATGTACGAGCCACAGACCGGCTGATCTGGCTCCGACTTTAAGTATCTGTCCAGCTTCCTCTTGAAGGCAGTTAGGGGCCTATTGGTAATTCCCCTTATGCATGGTGGGAGGCTGTTGAACAGTCTTGGGCCCCGGATACTTATGGCGTTTTTTCTTAGTGTACCAATGGCGCCCCTACTTTTCTGTATTACATGAAATAAAGAATTTGAATTTGAATTCGGGACCATTCCATTATGATATCTCTCGCCTGCGTTCCAGTGAGTACAAGTCAAGTGCTTCCAAGTGTTCCCAGTAGTTGAGGTGTTTGATGCAACTTGTATGTGCAGTAAAGGTTCTCTGTACATTCTCTAGAGCTGCAATTTCACCTGCTTTGAACAGAGATGTTAATGTACAGCAATATTCCAGCCTAGAGAGAACAAGTGATTTGAGAAGGACCAATAGTTTTTATAAGTAAATCAATTAAAGCAAATTTAATTTTCAAATTTTTTTCTCATTCTTCACTAATTAGATATTTCTTGGGGCATAATTTTTTTTTTTTGAAGCCTTGGGCACTGCCCATTGTACCTAATGTATAATACAGTTACTACTACTATTGCTATAACTATTACTAATTTAATACTGCTGCTGTTACTACTGCTCAGCCTTATCAATCATTCATCATTATCATTTCAATCATATTATGTATCCCGTCCTCCTCTTGAGTTTTTCATTCTTTCCAATGTGAGTAGTTGGAATTTATCATTGAGCATCATGTCCGTTTGTGTGTGGGGTCAGTGGACTGCCAGGTTCACCAGGCAAGCACCAGACGAGCCTGGCCCATGGCCGGGCACCGGGAGTACAAAAACTCTGGAAATTCATCAAATATATATCAAAGGTATATCGCTTCGTCAGTACCCGCGTTCATTTTTTCCGCCTTCTCCTGAGGCGACTTCTATACTTGTTATCGTCTGCAAAGAATTATAAGAAGCTGTAGTTAGCTAGAGTTTTACTATTGCTCTGCTAATTGTTTTCTGTTCCTTAAAAGAGACGAGTATCTATTTTCTTACTTTTTCAGTTACCTATTAACTTCATTTTATGGTCTCTCTCTGTGATCGCATTTCTCAAATGCTTAGCGAATCTGTGTAGACAACATGTGTTTTTTGGTGTTTATCCAAAGTTTCCACAAAATTGTCAAAAATATGTACTGTAGTAGTTGTTGAAAACATGATCCTCTGCTCTGAATTCATGTTAGCTTGAGCTATGACGTCATGCTTTGCCATAAAATTAGTAATTTACCATCCTGGCCCATGGCCGGGCTCAGAGAGTAGATACTCTCGAAACTCTTCAAAGGTAAAGGTATATCATCTTTTCAGAGGTTTTCGTGGTGGGTGATGTTTGTGCTACTTGTATGTAATTTTTTTTGCCTGAGCTTTGCTGCCACCTGTGTGCAGAGGAGTTGCTGCCACCTGTGTGCAGAGGAGTTGCTGCCACCTGTGTGCAGAGGAGTTGCTGCCACCTGTGTGCAGAGGAGTTGCTGCCACCTGTGTGCAGAGGAGTTGCTGCCACCTGGGGCAGAGGTTGCTGCCACCTGTGCAGAGGAGTTGCTGCCACCTGTGTGCAGAGGAGTTGCTGCCACCTGTGTGCAGAGGAGTTGCTGCCACCTGTGTGCAGAGGAGTTGCTGCCACCTGTGTGCAGAGGAGTTGCTGCCACCTGTTGCAGAGGAGTTGCTGCCACCTGTGTGCAGAGGAGTTGCTGCCACCTGTGTGCAGAGGAGTTGCTGCCACCTGTGTGCAGAGGAGTTGCTGCCACCTGTGTGCAGAGGAGTTGCTGCCACCTGTGTGCAGAGGAGTTGCTGCCACCTGTGTGCAGAGGAGCTGCCACCGTGTGCAGAGGAGTTGCTGCCACCTGTGTGCAGAGGAGTTGCTGCCACCTGTGTGCAGAGGAGTTGCTGCCACCTGTGCAGAGGTGACGGCAGAGGAGTTGCTGCCACCTGTGTGCAGAGGAGTTGCTGCCACCTGTGTGCAGAGGAGTTGCTGCCACCTGTGTGCAGAGGAGTTGCTGCCACCTGTGTGCAGAGGAGTTGCTGCCACCTGTGTGCAGAGGAGTTGCTGCCACCTGTGTGCAGAGGAGTTGCTGCCACCTGTGTGCAGGGAGCTGCCACCTGTGTGCAGAGTTGCTGCCACCTGTGTGCAGAGGAGTTGCTGCCACCTGTGTGCAGAGGAGTTGCTGCCACCTGTGTGCAGAGGAGTTGCTGCCACCTGTGTGCAGAGGAGTTGCTGCCACCTGTGTGCAGAGGAGTTGCTGCCACCTGTGTGCAGAGGAGTTGCTGCCACCTGTGTGCAGAGGAGTTGCTGCCACCTGTGTGCAGAGGAGTTGCTGCCACCTGTGTGCAGAGGAGTTGCTGCCACCTGTGTGCAGAGGAGTTGCTGCCACCTGTGTGCAGAGGAGTTGCTGCCACCTGTGTGCAGAGGAGTTGCTGCCACCTGTGTGCAGAGGAGTTGCTGCCACCTGTGTGCAGAGGAGTTGCTGCCACCTGTGTGCAGAGGAGTTGCTGCCACCTGTGTGCAGAGGAGTTGCTGCCACCTGTGTGCAGAGGAGTTGCTGCCACCTGTGTGAGGCTGCCACCTGTGTGCAGAGAGTTGCTGCCACCTGTGTGCAGAGGAGTTGCTGCCACCTGTGTGCAGAGGAGTTGCTGCCACCTGTGTGCAGAGGAGTTGCTGCCACCTGTGTGCAGAGGAGTTGCTGCCACCTGTGTGCAGAGGAGTTGCTGCCACCTGTGTGCAGAGGAGTTGCTGCCACCTGTGTGCAGAGGAGTTGCTGCCACCTGTGTGCAGAGGAGTGCTGCCACCGTTGCGAGGTTGCTGCCACCTGTGTGCAGAGGAGTTGCTGCCACCTGTGTGCAGAGGAGTTGCTGCCACCTGTGTGCAGAGGAGTTGCTGCCACCTGTGTGCAGAGGAGTTGCTGCCACCTGTGTGCAGAGGAGTTGCTGCCACCTGTGTGCAGAGGAGTTGCTGCCACCTGTGTGCAGAGGAGTTGCTGCCACCTGTGTGCAGAGGAGTTGCTGCCACCTGTGTGCAGAGGAGTTGCTGCCACCTGTGTGCAGAGGAGTTGCTGCCACCTGTGTGCAGAGGAGTTGCTGCCACCTGTGTGCAGAGGAGTTGCTGCCACCTGTGTGCAGAGGAGTTGCTGCCACCTGTGTGCAGAGGAGTTGCTGCCACCTGTGTGCAGAGGAGTTGCTGCCACCTGTGTGCAGAGGAGTTGCTGCCACCTGTGTGCAGAGGAGTTGCTGCCACCTGTGTGAGAGGAGTTGCTGCCACCTGTGTGCAGAGGAGTTGCTGCCACCAAACCAGTGCTTTCTTATATCCTTCCTGAATCTGAATTTTTCAAACTTAAAGCCATTGCTGCGAGTCCTGTCTAGGCTAGATATTTTTAGCATGCTATTTACATCCCCTTTATTTATTCCTGTTTTCCATTTATACACCTCAATCATATCCCCCATAATTCAACGCCTTTCTAGAGTGCAGATTCAGGGCCCCCAGTCTATCCTCATAGGGAAGACTTCTGATACATGGGATCAACTTTGTCATCCTCCTTTGTACGTTTTCTTAAGCATTTATATCCATTTCGTAAAACGGATGGAAGTGACTGGTAGTGTGACCACGGGGGCTGGAAGTGACTGGTAGTGTGACCACGGGGGCTGGAAGTGACTGGTAGTGTGACCACGGGGCTGGAAGTGACTGGTAGTGTGACCACGGGGCTGGAAGTGACTGGTAGTGTGACCACGGGGCTGGAAGTGACTGGTAGTGTGACCACGGGGCTGGAAGTGACTGGTAGTGTGACCACGGGGCTGGAAGTGACTGGTAGTGTGACCACGGGGCTGGAAGTGACTGGTAGTGTGACCACGGGGCTGGAAGTGACGGTAGTGTGACCACGGGGGCTGGAAGTGACGGGTAGTGTGACCACGGGGCTGGAAGTGACGGGTAGTGTGACCACGGGGGCTGGAAGTGACTGGTAGTGTGACCACGGGGCTGGAAGTGACTGGTAGTGTGACCACGGGGCTGGAAGTGACTGGTAGTGTGACCACGGGGCTGGAAGTGACTGGTAGTGTGACCACGGGGGCTGGAAGTGACTGGTAGTGTGACCACGGGGGCTGGAAGTGACTGGTAGTGTGACCACGGGGGCTGGAAGTGACGGGTAGTGTGACCACGGGGCTGGAAGTGACTGGTAGTGTGACCACGGGGCTGGAAGTGACTGGTAGTGTGACCACGGGGCTGGAAGTGACTGGTAGTGTGACCACGGGGCTGGAAGTGACTGGTAGTGTGACCACGGGGCTGGAAGTGACTGGTAGTGTGACCACGGGGCTGGAAGTGACTGGTAGTGTGACCACGGGGCTGGAAGTGACTGGTAGTGTGACCACGGGGGATGGAAGTGACTGGTAGTGTGACCACGGGGATGGAAGTGACTGGTAGTGTGACCACGGGGATGGAAGTGACTGGTAGTGTGACCACGGGGATGGAAGTGACTGGTAGTGTGACCACGGGGGATGGAAGTGACTGGTAGTGTGACCACATAAGAAGAACATAAGAAAGAAGGAACACTGCAGCAGGCCTACTGGCCCATGCAGGCAGGTCCAAGTCTCCCACCGGCTTAAGCCAATGCCCCGACCCAGCAAGGTCAGGTTACATTCACTTAAGGAAGGAGCATGGCATCTGACCTAGGCACAAGCTAGTCAGGACCAACTCACACCCACCCGCACCCACTCATATATTTATCTAGCCTATTTTTAAAACTACACAACGTTTTAGCCTCTATAACTGTAATCGGAGTTTGTTCCACTCATCGACAACTCTATTACCAAACCAATGCTTTCCTATATCCTTCCTGAATCTGAATTTATCCAACTTAAAGCCATTGCTGCGAGTCCTGTCAATACTAAATATTTTTAGCACGCTATTTACATCCCCTTTATTTATTCCTGTTTTCCATTTATACACCTCAATCATATTCCCCTAATTCTACGCCATTCTAGAGATGCAGATTCAGGGCCCTCAGTCTATCTTCATAGGGAAGATTTCTGATACATGGGATCAACTTTGTCATCCTCCTCTGACGCTTTTCCAGAGCATTTATATCCATTCTGTAATACGGTGACCAAAACTGTGCAGCATAATCTAGATGGGGCCTAACCAAGGATATATAGAGTTGAAGAACAACATGAGGACTCCTAATATTTATGGTTCTTGATATGAAGCCAAGGATTCTGTTTGCTTTATTGCGAACAGTTATGCACTGCTGTCTTGGTTTTAGATTACTGCTAACCAGAACTCCTAAATCCTTTTCGCAATCAGTAGTATTAAGATCTACATTATTTAGTTTATATGTGGCATGGTTATTGTCCTGTCCAATATTTAGAACTTTGCATTTATCTATATTAAACTGCATCTGCCACTTCTCCAACCACTGCATCAGTCTATTCAAATCTTCCTGGAGTGCTCTAATGTCCTCATTTGAATGAATTGGACGGCCTATTTTGGTGTCATCGGCAAATTTGCTTATGTCGCTATTTATTCCCTCATCTATGTCGTTTATGTAGATTGTGAACAACAAGGGGCCCAATACTGACCCCTGTGGAACACCGCTTGTGACGCTTCCCCACTCTGATTTCTCCCCATTTATGCAAACTCTCTGCTGCCTATTTGTCAACCATGCCTCTATCCAGGAAAAAATTTCTCCTCCTATTCCGTGTGCTTTAATTTTCCTCAATAGTCTCTGATGTGGGACTCCTATCAAAAGCCTTACTGAAGTCCATATACACAATATCATATTCATTACCATGATCTACCTCCTCAAATACCTTAGTGAAAAAATTTATTAAATTTGTAAGGCAGGAACGTCCTTTTGTAAAACCGTGCTGAGATTCGTTGATTAATTTATGCTCTTCAAGATGGCTGCGGATTGCCTCGGCAATTATTGATTCCATAAATTTTCCCACTATGGAGGTTAGGCTTATTGGTCTATAGTTCGAAGCTAAGGACCTGTCACCTGCTTTGAAAATAGGTATTACATTTGCCATTTTCCACTTATCTGGCACCATGCCAGTTTGCAGTGATATGTTGAAAAGATTAGTCATAGGTTTGCTAAGCTCCTCTTTACATTCCTTTAGAACCCTTGCATACAGTTCATCAGGGCCTGGTGATTTGTTAGGTTTTAATTTATCTATTTGTCTAAGGACCATGTCACTTGTGACCCTAATCATGCATAGTTTACTATCATCCTGTTCTACATAATTAATTATTTCTGGAATATCGCTAGTATCTTCCTGTGTAAAAACTGAGAGGAAGTAAGTGTTAAACATTCTACACATTTCCTTATCACTGTCGGTGAGCTGACCTGAGTAACTTTTGAGTGGGCCTATCTTGTCCCTAATCTTACTTCTGTATACCTGAAAAAATCCTTTTGGGTTAGTCTTCGATTCTCTTGCAACTTTAACCTCATAGTCTCTTTTTGCTTTTCTTATTCCCTTTTTTATTTCTCTCTTTAACTGAATACAGTGGACCCTCGGTTAACGAATACCCCGGAAATCGTGCAATTATGTAAGTATAATTTTGTAAGTTCTTGTGGAAGTGTATTTTTGGGGGTCTGAAATAGACTAACCTACGTGAAATTTTTCCTTAAGGGAGTAAATTCGTTCGGTAATGGCACTTGAGCAGACTTCAGGAGTGAAGTTTTTACGAAACTCGGGGGTCCACTGTATATTGATTACCTAATTGCCCCTCTCCTCTTTTGATTCGCCTATATATGCCTCTCTTTTGACCAATGAGATGTTTTAATCTATTGTTCATCCATTTAGGATCATTTTTGTTTGATCTGATCTGATTTCCCCACGGGGGATGGAAGTTACTGGTAGTGTGACCACGGGGGATGAAGAGAGGTTTGGTATTGTGAACAACAGTTGTGGGGGAATGTACATTTTTTTAAAATATGGACTGTAATTAAGCTACTTAGCTTATTGATGTATCCATGACTCGTAGCCTTCCCCAATGTCGTTAGCTGATGCATACGGTCTCATCCCCCCTTGGGCTGTATGGGTGAATAATTACACACGTGAGTATTATATATTGCCCCTAAGGAGCATACAGATCGTCAGTCATTAAATAAAAACTGAGATGTACACTCGCGTGTTTTGGGCGGATCGCCCTCGTCTCGCCGGGTGAATGATAAATCTGCCTAGAACAAAATATGTATTCCTATCTGCGCAGCTGGTGACATCTATGTCTAAGAAGACTAACCTGGGTATTTGTATCAGACCCTTAATTCACACCCGGAAAACGCTGTCTTGATTGATGAACGTTGCTGAAGAGTCACTGTCTTGTTAGACGAAGTACACTCACAATTGTCTCTACGTTCAACAATTTTATTTTTTTGCAGTAGTAAGAAGCTGCGCACACTTCTGAATATACCGCGATTTTATGATTAATTATCACTAAACGCGCTGGAACAGAGTTCTTATCCGATTTCCCGACCTTAGTGGAGATTGAATAGGAGATTGAAGACGCACGACGAAGGTACCTTTGTTAGGTTAAATCCTCGCGCCGCAGCTTCCGTCCCTTTTTGTTGGCTAGTTTAATCTGCCGCCCTCCGCAGCTCAGTCGAGCTCGGTATCGCTGACCTCAGCTCAATTTCCCACTTGCTAAATGCTGCAACAAGTTGCAATTCAAATGCTTGTGTTCTTTAAATTTTTAGATCACTGAGAGTTTATGATTGTAGGTTCAAGTGTAGAAATGGAAATAGCAGTTTTCTTTAACTTTCCTGCTATGGCAGAGTCATATTTATCTCAAATGTCTATTAATCATATACACTCGTTTCTACACTGGTCAGAAACGTGACGTACTGTACTTGGGTTCGTTCATCTGTTACCAGTTAAGTTGTTGATCAGTAAGCCAGACATGCCGTCTGGCCCTTTCTAAGGGCAGAAAGGGCTGATACCCCTTCCTCTCTTGTAGAATTTTCTCCACAACAGTGGAAAGGGGAGGGTTGGCGGTGTGAGCAGGAGGGGGAAAGGTTGGCAGTGTGAGAAGTAGTGGGATGGAAGGGGGGAGGGGAGATAGTGTGAGCAGCAGTTGGAGGGGGAGAAGGGTTGGTGGTGTGAGCAGCAGTGGGAGGGGGGAAGGGCTGGTGGTGTGAGCAACAGTGGAAAGGGGGGGAAGGGTTGGTGGGGTGAGCAGCAGTGGGAGGGGGGGAAGGGTTGGTGGTGTGAGCAGCAGTGGGAGGGGGGTGAGGGGAGATGGTGTGAGCAGCAGTTGGATGAGAGGGGAAAAGGGTTGTTGTGAGCAACAGTGGGATGAGATATAAGGGGACTGTGGTAAACAGATTTTTGGTGTCACTATGGTGATAGGTTTAGGTTCTGGCAAGAGTAATGAGCAGGTTTGGTAATAATAGCTGTCATGTATGTAGGTGTTTGAATGATACATGTGTTGAGCATGTTCTCTGTTCATCACTTTAGATTTAATGTTTGTTCTTATCCAGAAAAGTGCAGTAATATTTAAATATTTGCTCAGCTACATAAGGCCAGTGTAATCATTATTTGCTTTTGATCTCAAATTTTCTGCGAGAAGTACAATACTGAAGTGCTTGTGCTTGACAGAAACTCACCATTTTTATTGATGCTTTCCTACTGATTAAACACCTTCAACCTCTGTCATTTCAGCTCATTATTAAAATTTCCAAATTTGCCGAATGCACTTGAGCTATGCAACATTGTTGGTTAATTTTAACCATTATATATCACTTATTGAAAAAAAAATATCACTTGTGACTATACAACTGATTTGATGTAAATAGTACAGTGATTCAGTAAATAATGATGAAAACCATCTTAAATACTTCACTGTGGTGTAGAAGTACTAAGCATTTTGAGATTAAAGCAGATGTAATATTTGTATGAAATTACTTTAACAAGTCAGTTGTATCTTACCTACTACAAATCAGCCCCTTGACCATCTTGTCTGAGGTGCAAGATATACATTGTAATTTCTGTAACTCCTAAGTTGATATTTACATAAATACCTGCTGTACAGTGGAACCTTGGTTTTCGTTTGCCCTTGTTTTCGTCGAATTCGGTTTTCTACTTTTTTTCTTCAAAATTTTGTCCCAGTTTTCGCTCATCACCTCTGTTTTCGTCAACTGTACTGAACATGTCTGCCTGCCCATGCCCACACAAAGCATCCCATGCACACCTTCTGTCAGTCGGGCTTTGTTTTGTTTCTCGTCGAATGAACATTATCCTGCGCATTCATACGAAACATTTTGTAATAATCCATTGTTTTTTGTGCTTGTTTATCGAGTGTGACTGCTAAATAAGCCACCATGGGGCCAAAGAAAGTTCCGAATGCCTTTGGGGAAGTCCATGGGGTTGGATGTGAGTGGCCAGGATGTGGAAGAGTTGGTGGACGACCACAGGGAAAAGATAACCACTGAAGAGCTGCAACACCTTTAACTGGAACAGCAACAGATCGCAGCTGAGGAAATTGCTTCAGAGGAGGAGGAAGAGAGAGGGAAGAATGTGCCTTCTTCATTGATTAAGGACATGTGTGCAAAGTGGAGTGAGTTGCAAAGTTTTGTGGAGAAATATCACCCTAACAAAGCTTTTGCAAGCCATGTCTGCAACATATACAATGACAATGCCTTGTCCCATTTTAGGCAAATCTTAGAAATGCCAGAAACAGACCTCTCTGGACAGATTTTTTGTGCGACAGCCCTCCAGTGACTCTCAAGGGTGCTGTGGGATAATTTCTCGCACGGACATGATAATTATGTGAAAAAATATGATTTTGGGTTTTGTTTACAGAAAAATAGTATAAGTATCTGGCAACATTATGGTGAAAACCCCATCGTAATGCGATGTTTCTAAAGCAAATTATAGCTACGTACTTGAAACATGTCAGGTGACAACCCGCCAGGTAAATACAGTATGTACATGTATATGTGTAAGCGCGAGGTGAATTCTTTATATTTTTTTTTTTTGTTTTTTTAATTTTCTGTATTTTTTTTTCTAATACACTAAATTTACCACTCAACATCATTACAGTGTGGGAGGGGTTATAGCAGAGGTAGGAGGAGCTTGCATGATGGTACAACAACCATTTGCCGATATTAGCAGTCTGATCGCCACTCACAAGATGTCTTAGACTGATGCTATTATTACTAATATCCTTTTTCTGCTTATATCATTTATTCAATAATGATAGTATGCATAAGATAACTTGGATAATGCTGAAAATAAAGAAAATCTGAGCCAAAATAATAATATGTATTCGCATATTATACCGGAGGGTGCTGGCTGACCTTGATGAAATGATTACGCCAGTTCCTCACAGAAGGGTTTTCTGTTACCTCTGGTAGAACTACAGAAAACTGTGTACTATACACGGGAAACAATAAGAAATCACTTATATTGCATAAAAAAGCCCAAAGTAGCACGATTTTTGTGATTTTTTTTTTAATTTATTGACGTAATTAGTTAGTCCGCGCGTTTACCTGAATACATATCTCGAAAGTTAAATTACTTCCATAATTTTAAATAAAAGCAGGGGTGTAAATGGGCAGCACTGCACTAAAAGTACAGTGGAACCTCGGTTTTCGTCTTTAATTCGTTCCAGAAAGTCTGACGAAAACTGAAGCAATACATATTTCCCATAAGAAATAATGTAAATCCAATTAATCCATTCCAGACACCCAAAATTATTAACAAAAAATACATTTTATAGAGAATAACTATAGTTTTGCATACAGAAAACAATGAGAAATAAATATAAAGGACTAATGAAATGGATAAATGAACATTTAACATAAATTTTACCTTTATTGAAGACTTGTTGGCATATGGAAGACGGCAAGGAGGGGAGAGGGAGGAGAGGTTATTGTTTGGAAGGGAAATCCCCTACCATAAGGACTTCAGGTATCAAGTCCCTATCCAGGGTAACTTCCCTTCTTCGTCTTTTACTGGCACTAGGACCAGCTTGAGGGTGCTGGGGGGAATTGCGCTCAGCTTCTTTATTTTTTGCCCGAGTTCTTTTATTTTTGGTGTACGTTTAGAAGCATATATGTAGAGGAATATGACAAAGTATCAATAAGATTGGCCAACAAACAACTGAGAAAAAAAATTATTTACTTATTTTGACATATGGCAGTATGACATGACAAATTGGCACGAGTGGCTGTCCCAACAATCTCCACTGTTAGAATACGTCTAACAGGACTTTTTGGTGGATGCAATTAATCTAATATACCTTATTTTCATGGCATTATTAATGATTGAATTGAAATTATTTTCAAAGACAATGTAAAACAGTGTGTTTGACTTTTTTATGGATAACTTTTTGGAATATCTCAAATATTTTTGATTCTGTGGGGGGGGGGGTAAAAAGCAGATATTTTGGTGAATGTCAAAAAGCGTACCATATGTATTTTTTTCACCATGAAAATAAGGTATATTAGATTAATTGCATCCACCAAAAAGTCCTGTTAGACGTATTCTAACAGTGGAGATTGTTGGGACAGCCACTCGTGCCAATTTGTCATGTCATACTGCCATATGTCAAAATAAGTAAATAATTTTTTTTCTCAGTTGTTTGTTGGCCAATCTTATTGAAACTTTGTCATATTCCTCTACATATATGCTTCTAAACGTACACCAAAAATAAAAGAACTCGGGCAAAAAATAAAGAAGCTGAGCGCAATTCCCCCCAGCACCCTCAAGCTGGTCCTAGTGCCAGTAAAAGACGAAGAAGGGAAGTTACCCTGGATAGGGACTTGATACCTGAAGTCCTTATGGAAGGGGATTTCCCTTCCAAACAATAACCTCTCCTCCCTCTCCCCTCCTTGCCGTCTTCCATATGCCAACAAGTCTTCAATAAAGGTAAAATTTATGTTAAATGTTCATTTATCCATTTCATTAGTCCTTTATATTTATTTCTCATTGTTTTCTGTATGCAAAACTATAGTTATTCTCTATAAAATGTATTTTTTGTTAATAATTTTGGGTGTCTGGAATGGATTAATTGGATTTACATTATTTCTTATGGGAAATATGTATTGCTTCAGTTTTCGTCAGACTTTCTGGAACGAATTAAAGACGAAAACCGAGGTTCCACTGTACTTTTAGTGCAGTGCTGCCCATTTACACCCCTGCTTTTATTTAAAATTATGGAAGTAATTTAATTAAAATATTCATGGCTATGGTTTTTCCTGAATTTGGCTGTACTCATAGCAAATGTACTGCATATTCAGTGTGAGATCAATTCAAATTAATTTATATATTTTTTGTTTCATCCTAATGAACTATATTATTTATGAGTGGGAGTGATGCAGTATTAACGTGTTGTTGTTGTTGCAGCTGAAGAAGTGAGCTACAATGCTGTCACTCCTGACAGTGGTGTCCATGAGACCTTCAATGCACTTTCCCCTGAAGAACAGGAAAAACAGAGAGAAGAATGGAAGTCTGAACTAATCAAGGTACGTATTCACTAACTTATTGCTTCAGCCTTCATACACTCATGTTGCATTTATTTAACCTATACAATCTTCTTGCACTTTAGTTAATGCTTTAGCAAACAAGGGCATCACTGTGGCAACTATACTACCCATAAATGTTGTGCTATCTTTGCCTTTCAGTAATATGTAAAAACATTGGGGGAGGAAGTCGTATTAATGTGGGAGACAGTTTAATATCAATAATTTGTATACAGTGGACTCTCAGTTTTCGTACAGTGTATTTTTGTAAGTGCTTTTGTAAGTGTATTTTTGGGGGTCTGAAACGACTAATCTAATTTACATTCGTCCTTATGGGAACAAATTTGTTTGGTAACAGCACTCAAACAGCATTCTGGAAAGAATTATCGACGAAAACCGAGGGTAGACTGTATTTTTTAAGATAAAAACAGTACAAGTAGCCTGACCCCTCACAAATGCACCAGACTCCCACATAGCATGCAAGTTGTTGTTGAAAACATGTGCTGTATACAAAGTGGGTTACATTCTTGACACCTCCAGAAAAGCCAAAAAAGATTTAATTTAATTTGTCAAAAATAATAGTTTTTGATATCGTAAAGTGCAGCTCCTGAGTAGTGTCATTGAATAAGATTTCTTCGGATTTTCGGATTTTTAACCCCAGAGGGTTAGCCACCAGGATAACCCAAGAAAGTCAGTGCATCATCGAGGACTGTCTGTCTTATTTCCATTGGGGTCCTCAATCTTGTCCCCCAGGATGCGACCCACACCAGTCGACTAACACCCAGGTACCTATTTGCTGCTAGGTGAACGTGACAACAGGTTTAAGGAAACACGTCGAAATGTTTCCACCCCGCTGGGAATCGAACCCGGGCCCTTCGTGTGTGAAGTGAGAGCTTTAGCCATCAGGCCAAGACAAGTACATGAGTGGGTGTGAGTTGGACCTGCCTAGTATGGGCCAGTAGTGGACAAAGACACCTATGTACAGATCAAGACATTACCTGGAGTTTACCTGGAGAGAGTTCCGGGGGTCAATGCCCCCGAGGAAATGTGTTACCTTTAGTGGCTTCTTCAGGACTGAAAAAGCCACTGGAGGTGTAATATTTCCTCTAATAAATGTCTTGATCTGTACACAAGTGTCTTTTTCCACATTTTGTCAGTATCACCAAACCATGTTTTTTTCATAGGCCAGTAGACCTGCTGCAGTGTTCCTTCTGTATGTTCATTGTTTGTTAATCTAGAATTGTGTTTGGAAGAGCTGGTGTAGCCCGACTAGGTATGGATAAATGTAGTAAGGTACAAGCAGTAAAAAAATACTGTATGTATATGTAGCTAAAAAGTTAACTTATCTTTGATGTACCTTGGAGTTTTGAAAGTCTTTCTACTCCCGGAGCTCGGCCATGAGCCAGGCTCATCCGTTGCTAGCCTGGTCAAGTTGCTGCTGGAGGCCCAAATATCCATCACAGCCTGGTTGATCTGGCACCTGGTGAAGATTCTTGTCCAGTTTCCTCTTGACGACTTCTTCACTTGATCCAGCAGTGTTTCTGATATCTCTGGCAAGATATTTAATAATCTGAGGCCACAGATGATAATGTTCACTCATTGTGTCTACCACACCCCTGCTTTTCACTGGGTTTATTTTGCACTTACTACCATATCTCTCGCTCCAGTATGTTACGACAGTGTGCAGATTTGGGACCAATATTCCAAATGAGGGAGCACTAACAATTTGAAAAGTGTCACCATTGGCTGTTGTGACTTTTGTCTTGTTGTGTTCTTTGAAAGAAAGGTTAGCTGACAGAGTTATTCCCAAGTCTTTCACGTGTTCCGTTCGTTCTGTTTGATGATCCTATTGAGTTTTGTATAGTGTTCCTTTTTAGTTCATTATTTCCATACCTAAGCAGTTGGAACTTATCACCATTGAATGTTATGTTGTTCTCCACTGCCCATTGGAAAACACTTCTTATATCTTCCTGTAATTTTTCTTACCTTAAATTCTGTCTCCTGGTGCTTGTTGATCTTGGAACAGAGAGAGCTGCTGTGGCCCTACTGGGCCAAGGTGGATAACTGGTGTTCTGCTGCTGCTATTGATAGCTGTAGTTGTTGGGTTGATGGTTGCAATTTGTGTGTTGAAGTCATTGCATACTTATTAACTGATGATTGTACTGAAGTGCTCAGATATTCTATAATGCATCCTTGCTGTATTTTACCCATCAGTACTTTATACAGCCGCAGAAGCATTGATCCTTGAAACTCTCTCCACGTATGTGTTAAAATATTTCTACAGGACTTGCAGATTCCTCTATACTCTGGTGATGATCTTCGTGAATGGCCTTCCTCACTTTTTCAATGTTAGTGTCTGTTATTTACATTGATGGATGACCAGAGTATTTGTCATCCTCAGCTGATATTCGTTCTGCTTTGAATAAAAAAAAATTCAAAACAATGCACAACTCATTGCTTCATTGCACTTAGCCCTTTCACTGTCCAAACTTGCAAAATTAAAATTTCTCACAATGTTCAAATTAAAAAAAAAAATATAGATTAACAGCTAATTTTTCTGGTGGTAATGAAAGAAAACATTTTTCCCATCAGTACTTACTGCATTATATAGAAGCATAAAGTTTATGGTCAGTGATCTGCTGATGGCAACATTGGTGGTTGTCACATGTTCCACATGTTTCTACTTTATTATTTTGTACTTTTTTCTGGGGTTTTCTAATTTTTTACGTTTTTCAGTAACTTTCGTGGCCTTTGAGACCCATGTCATGCACATTGAACGTATCCACCTGTTGTACGTGCAACACAATACTTGCACTAATAGTATAATCAGTACATTGTTTACAAAACATGTTTGCACAACAATGTAAACACACAGGTACAAATGTTTCACACCAATATGTAATGGATTCAGGCACTGGTCATGTACCTAGAGCTGTTACAGTCAGTGGAAATCCTTGAAACACTTCTGCATAAATGGTGCTGTTTTACACATTTTTACTTTTACATATCTCTACTTGTACTTATTGGGGTGCAGGCGAGAGAGATGCATCATAACCTACATCTGGAAAATCCTAGAGGGACTGGTCCCTAATCAGCACACAGAAATCACTCCCTACGACAAAAGACTTGGCAGGCGATGCAACATACCTCCAGTTAAAAGTAGGGGTGCCATTAGTACACTAAGAGAAAATACAATAAGTGTCTGGGGCCATAGATTGTTCAACAGCCTCCCACCAGCCATAAGGGGAATTACCAATAGACCCTTTGTTGTCTTCAAGAGGGAGCTGGGCATTGCTTTCAGTCACAAACTCCTCAAAAACCATGAAATTCATCTTCACTGACACTTAATCAGTGTTAGAACTAACACTTGGGAAAAGAAGAGTCCCAATTCGCTGAGGAGTGAAGTATTCCTTACCACTAGGCATGGTGAACAAGGCGTACTGAATTGGCACTCCCACAATGCACTGCGGTCTCCCCAATTTTTTTTATACTGCGCACCCTAAGCACACAGACCCATTCTCTCACATGTAGGGGTACCAGCTTTCTCCAGCCAGATTTGAAACCGCTTGAATTTTGGCATTGTATTATGGGACCGACACTGGCTTGCAAGCCGTAATATTACAGGACTGACAGTGAAAGGGTTAAATAAAATTTATACTAAATTTATAAACCGTATTACAGCCTCTCCTCACTTAGCAACGTACTCGTTTACCGATGCCTCGGACTTAGGACGGGCTCTCTGACCAGTATTCATACCTTAATAATGTATATTAGAGCTGATTTCCTCTATTCTGTTTATTTCAATACTATACAGTACACTACTGTATAAACATTTAAAAATATACCAGAAATGTTATAAATGGTGCAAAGGTGACATTAAAACAATATCAAAGATGGTTGATACAAACTCACTACCATTATAGTATGCTCCTCACTTATCGATGAATTTTTTTAATGACATGGTCTTAGGAACAGAACTTCGTCATCAAATGAGGAGAGGCTGTATATCAAAACCCGTACTGTTCAAAGCCGTTCTGTTGTTTACCTGGAGAGGGTTTTGGGGGTCAACGCTTCTGCGGCTCAGTCTGAGACCAGGCCTCAAGGGTTGATCAGAGTCTGATCAACTAGGCTGTTACTGCTGGCCGTACGCAAACTGACATACAAACCACAGCTCGGTTGGTCAGGTACTGACTTTAGGTGCCTGTCCAGTGCCTTCTTGAAGACAGCCAGGGGTCTATTGGTAACCCTCCTCATGTATGCTGGGAGGCAGCTGAACAGTCTTGGGCGCCAGACACTTATTGTGTTGTCTCTCAATGTACTCGTGGCGCCCCTGCTTTTTATCAGGGAAATGTTGAATCTCCTGCCGAGTCTTTTGTTTTCATAGGGAGTGATTTTCGTGTGCAGGTTTGGTACCAATCCCTCCAGGACCTTCCAAGTGTATATTGTCATGTATCTCTTTCGCCTGCATTCCAGGGAATACAGATCAAGGACCTTCAATTGTTCCCAGTAATTTAGGTGCCTTATCGTACTTGTGTGTGCCATGAAAGTTCTTTGTACGTTCTCCAGATCTACAATGTCTCCAGCCTTGAAGGGGGCCGTTAGTGTACAGCAGTATTCCAGCCTAGAGAGAACAAGCGATTTGAAGAGAATCATCATGGGCTTAGTGTCCCTAGTTTTGAAGGTTCTCATTATCTATCCTATCATTTTCCTAGCATATGAGGTAAATACATTGTTGTGGTCTTTGAAGGCAAGATCCTCTGACATTATCACTCCTAGGTCCTTCACATTTCTTTTTCGCTCTATTGTATGGTTAGAATTTGTCGTATACCCCTGATACATTTTTTAATTTCCTCAAAATTTCCATATCTGAATAGTTGAAATTTCTCCTCGTTGAACATCATATTGTTTTGAGTGGCCCATTTGAAGATTTGGTTGATGTCCGCTTGGAGTCTTGCTGTGTCTTCGATGGAGGTCACTGCCATGGCAATCCGGGTGTCATCCGCAAAGGAAGACATGGAGCTATGGCTTACATCTCTGTCTATGTCAGAAATGAGGATGAGGAATAGAATGGGAGCGAGTACTGTGCCTTGTGGAACAGAGCTTTTCACCGTGGCCGCGTGGGACTTTACTCTGTTTAATATTACTCTTTGTGTTCTATTTGTCAGGAAGTTATAGATCCATCTACCAACTTTTCCTGTTTTTCCTTTATCACGCATTTTATTTGGCTATTACACCATGGTCACATTTGTCGAAAGCTTTTGCAAAGTCTGTGTATACTACATATGTATTTTGTTTATCCTCAACAGCATCCAGGACCTTATCATAGTGGTCCAGTAGCTGGGACAGGCAGGATCGACCTGCTCTAAACCCGTGTTGCCCTGGGTTGTGTAGTTGATGGGTATCTAGGTGGTTGGCAATCTTGCTTCTTAGAACCCTCTCAGATTTTTATGATATGGAATGTTAGTGCTATCAGTCTGTAGTTCTTTGCAATTTCTTTACTGCCACCTTTGTGGAGTGGGGCTATGTCTGTTGTTTTTAGTGTGTGCGGGATGACCCCTGTGTCCATGCTCCCTCTCCATAGAATGCTGAAGGCACACAGGCTTCTTGCAATTCTAGATGAACACGGAGTTCCATGAGTCTGGGCCTGGGGCAGAGTGCATGGGCATATCATTTATTGCCTTTTCAGAGTCCTGTGGAGTTAGGATAATATCAGAGATTTTTGAGATGACCAAATTTTGGGTTTCGTTCATAAGGAATTCATATGGATTTTCGACCCTTAGTCTGGGCAGCGGCTCCCTGATCACTGAGTCGTATTGGGACTTTAATATCTCACTCATTTCTTGGCTGTCATCTGTGTATGTTCCATCCCGCCTAAGCAGGGGCCCAATACTGGATGTTGTTTTTCCCTTAGATTTGGCATAAGAGAAGAAATACTTTGGGTTTTTTCAATTTCTTCCTGTGATTCTTGTCTCCTGTAAGATTCCTTCAGCTTAAGTTCGATATTTGCAATTTCATTGACCAGTGCCTTCCTTCGTATTTCTGATATATTGGCCCCTCTCAGCAGCTCTGTGACTCTTCGCATTCATCTGTATAGAGAGCGTCTCTCTTTCTAGTTTACATCTTTTTCTTTTTCTTAATGGAATGTGTCTTGAGCAGATCTCAAGAACCACAGAGTTCATTTTTTCTAGGCAAATGTTCGTGTGTTGTTTAGGATATCTTCCCAGCTTGTTTCATTTAGGACTGTGCAAGGTATTACTGTATGAATTTATTTCCATATTTCTTTTTCATTAAAGAGAATTTTCATTTATTTAAACAATCTTAGGTGAGGAATGTCAGCACTGTTCTTGATAAAATGACGAATCCCCTGAGGTAATGGATTAAATACCCTGAGCAAAAGTTTGACAGGGAGTTGCAGGAAAAAACTGTGGAAATGTTATATATTGTGGTTAAAAGAGCTTTCTGTTAGAGGAAGCTGAAGTTGTGCAACAATTTGAATGGTACGTACATTCTTGGAGGAAGGTGTGAAATGGAATGTTCTTAGCACATATTATTTACTATAGGATGTATAAAATCTAAAGAAAATTTACTTCATGTTATGCTTTATAGTTGCCAAAAATAACAAAAAAGGCACAATACCGTGACTGGAACAATACACACACAACCCGCATATAGAAGAGAGGAGCTTACGACGACATTTCGGTCCGACTTGGACCATTTACAAAGTCACACAGTGTGACTTTGTAAATGGTCCAAGTTGGACCGAAACGTCGTCGTAAGCTCCTATCTTCTATATGCGGGTTGTGTGTGTATTTTATAGTTGCCTTTTTGTGCCAATAAATTTATAGGCCAAAAACTGTTAAATTACCTTGGCTCATTTCAGTTTGAAACCTCAGTCCTAGCTGTCTACTGCAACCTCCCAGGATGCAGTAGACAAGTGCCAGATTTAGGTGGTGGGGGTCCCTTGCATTAAAAAGGTCTAACTCTAATGGTTAGAAGACTTAAGTTTCTCCTTGGAAAACTTTTGCCACTCTCAATATACGTACCATCCTCTTAAGATGAAGAAATGAAACAAATTGGATTTATAGTGTATTTTAGCAGCCTTTCGGTTCATTTGCAAGTGTAACTCAAAAGTAATATAGTACAGACTTATGAGGAGTTATCTTCAATCAGATAAAATATCATAAGCCAGGTACATTCCATGCTTTCCTGATGGAAAAGTCTCTGATGACTCCATCAAAATCCAAAGAGCGCAGGATGTCAGATTCTGTGCTCATGACCGTCAGGTTCACAAGCCGCCCTTGCTTCATGCTTATTCGTAGCCGGTTCTCACTACCACACTGTTGTTCACATACTGACTACGATCAAGCAGTCATTCATACTGCAGAGCCATGCAAACCCAGGATGATGTGCTGCGAGTCATCCTCGCGTCATGCAGCTGATGATGTGCTCACACTGATGATGTAAAACCAGTGATCAGGTGACTCAACATGACAATCCCACAACAATTCAAATTCTTGCATACATTTTCTCTTTTTGCAATCTATTCAATTCTTAGTATAATATGTGTCATAATATTTTTCATCATTTGGTGGGGGTTCGGGGCCCCTCCCCTAAATCAGGCCCTGCAGTAGACAGTTGGCTAACACTGGTACCTATTTACTGCAGGGGCAACAGGCATAAGGTACCATGCCCAGCATCTCCACCCACCCCATGATTTAACTCAAAACCTTTAGTTTTGAACCAAAAGCTCTACCACTGCACTGCAAGCCATGATAATTTTTCCCTTATGAATCTTATGAGTATCATGCCTTTATTTTTTTGGCAACTGAACACTTTTTTACAGCTGAAGACTGTAATATGGTAACAATTTTCTGTAATTATAATTTTGTTTTTGGCAGACTGAGGAGGAAATCCAGACCCTGCGGCAGGTTTTGGGCTCTAAAGTAAAACATGCACAGGATCTCAAGCGTAGACTTGGAATTACTGTCTGGCGTGAGTTTACTGAGGATTTCAACAATTCCATGAAAACAGTCCGTGAATCTCAGACGTAAGTACAGTGCTTGAGCAAATCATTACTAGTGATAAAATTTGTTTTTTTCAGGATTAATTTAATACTGAAGCATTATTCTCCAAGAATTGATCTGTTTATTAGTAAAATGGTGTTCATATCTCTCCAGGAGGTTTAAGGTTGAATATTCTTTTATCATATAGAATCACATCAAATCTTATGATTACAGGAATTGATCCTGATATCAACCTATTATTAAATGACTTACATGATTCCAACAGCAACTGCAACTATTACACAACAGATCAAGCAAAGACATTACTCAGAGCCAACAATAACATAACTATCTTCAATTACAATGTTAGATCTTTGAGCAAACATTATGATGACCTCACAGCACTACTCCAATCCCTCCAGACCAATATGTCAATCATCACACTCACTGAGACCTGGCTAAAGCCTGATACTACAGATGTCTATGCCATCCCAGGTTACACAGCCATTCACAACTGTAGGACAGATCAGCGAGGGGGTGGAATAGCTATATATTACTCAGATCAACTTGAATGTATCAATAACTCTTGCATAAGGGATGAGCATGGAGAATATATTATAGCTAAATTTAAATCAAAAGACCTGCAAAAACCCCTCACAGTGATAAACATCTACAGATTACCACAGTCAAACATTCACCATTTTAGTGAAAAACTAGGTAACCTGATAACTGATGCACACATGAACAAAGACCATTTGCTGCTCACAGGAGATTTCAATATAAATCTCCTACACGACCAGGACCCACAAGTAACAGAATTCACAAACACTATGAGCAACTGCTTGTTACTACAAACAATATCAAAACCTACAAGAATCTCCGAGACTAGTACTTCATTACTAGACCACATCTGGACTAATACTATATCCCCTCTAAAATCAGGCATAATCACAGACAACACCACAGACCACTATCCCACCTTTCTCATAACTAACCTTGGTAAATTGCCCCTAGATATTACAAAAGTTACCTTCAGACTACATAATGAGTCAGCTGTAAATAACTTTATAACAGCTATGATTAACATTGACTGGCATAATGAGTTAGAAACATATACAGATACTAATGAATGCATCAAGAATTTCCTTAACAAAATCCACCACCTCTATAACAAACATTGCCCTAAAAAAACTAAACAGATCACAGCTAAGAGACTTAACAATCCCTGGCTAACACCCAGCATCCTTAAATCCATTAACAAAAGGCACCAATATGAAAAACAATACAGAAGGGGTCTAATAACCAGAGAACAATCCAAACGCTACTCATCAATCCTTACCAGCCTGATAAGATGATCAAAAAAATTGTATTATGAGAACAGTCTCCAGAGCATAAAAGGTAATATGAAAAAGACCTGGAAGACCCTATCTGCAATTCTAGGAAATAATAAGATAGCGAAAAACAACAACATCAAATTATCAAGAGCAGATGAACCCCTACTCTCACCTACTGAGACAGCAAACAGACTTAATGTTTTCTTCTCCACCATAGGAAAGAATCTAGCGAGTAAAATCCCAAGCTCAAACACCCGTCCAACAGACTACCTCACAAACACCTACCCTAATACGCTATTCCTAGCTCCTACCAACCCATTTGAAGTCTCGCTCATAATCAACACCCTTAAAAACAAGGCAGGAGACATAAACAGCTTACCAACTTTTATGTACAAAAAAGCTTCACAGGTACTGTCACCAATTATAGCAACACTATTCAATAAATCCATTGAAGCCTCTACCTTTCCATCAATTCTCAAAATAGCTAGGGTCACCCCGATCCACAAAGGAGGTGATCAAACAGACCTGAATAATTATAGACCAATTTCTAATTTACCATTGCTTTCTAAAATCTTCGAAAAATTAATTCATAGACAAATCTATTCCTACCTCGTCTCACACAATGTACTCAACCCCTGTCAATTTGGATTCAGGACAAACAAGAGCACAAACGATGCTATTATGCACATGTTGGAGTTAATATATACAGCACTTGAGAAGAAAGAAGTCCCACTGGGAATCTTCATTGATCTACGCAAAGCTTTTGATACAGTCGACCATGATTTACTGCTCACAAAATTAGCACACTATGGTATAAGGGGCACCCACTCAACTACCTAAAGTCATACCTCACCAACAGAAGCCAATACGTGTACACAAATGGGCGAACTCTTCCACACAACAAATTACAGTCGGAGTCCCTCAAGGAAGTGTCCTGGGGCCACTCCTATTCCTCATTTACATAAATGACCTACCGAATGCATCACAACTACTCAAACCCATTTTATTTGCAGATGACACAACATATGTCTTCTCTCACCCAAATCCAGTTATACTGGCCAACACTGTTAATGCCGAATTACAGAAAATATCAACATGGATGACGACTAACAAGCTTACTCTCAATACTGACAAGACCTACGTCATACAGTTTGGAAGCAAAGCCACAAATGTTCCACTTAACATAACGCTCAATGGTACACCCATCACAAGACTCACAGGGAAAATTCCTAGGAATCCACCTTGACAGTAGCCTTAAATTCCAAACACACATACAACAAATTTCCAAGAAAATCTCGAAGACAGTAGGCATATTATCAAAGATACACTATTATGTACCACAATCAGCTCTCCTTGCACTATATCATTCACTTATCTACCCGTATCTCACCTATGGAATCTGTGCATGGGGATCAACAACATTAAATCACCTTAGACCACTCATAACACAACAAGGCCGCAGTCAGAATGATAACAAATTCCCACTCTAGACAGCATACTCCACCAATATTCAAAAGTCTCAAACTACTCACCGTAAAGAACATTCATACTTACTCTTGTGCCTACTACATATATAAAACTTTACACTCTAATATAAACCCTCCGCTCAAAATTCTCCTCACCAACTTAATAGGACCCATGACCACAACACAAGACACAGATCACTTTTGATATACCCCGTGTTCATATCAACCTATGTAAAAATTCTATGCACATAAAGGGCCCCAGAATCTGGAATTCACTACCAGTAAATATTAAGATAATCTTGTCTGAAAATCAATTTAAGACTCAACTCAAAACCACCTACTCACCCAAAACTAAATGATCATACTATAAACTACTCTGAAAAATGCTCATTATTACTTTCCTATACGATAATCTCAATTTTTAATATGTTACTATTATGTTACCCCCTACTCAATCAAAACTAAATACTCATATTATAAGTTAATGTCAAAAATGCTCAATGTTATTTTCCTTAAGATAATCTCAATTCCATATTACCATTACTGTAACAATCTAATATCATTATATAATAATTTAAACAGTAAAATTTCATCATATTGTAATTTTGAAAACAATTTTTAACTAGAATAAACTCAATAAATTTCTCTAATATTAAGTACATAGTCTTTAAGTTACTAGAATAAGCTGCCCCTAATGCCATGGCATGTCAGTGGCTCTCCTTGCACTCAATTTACATTGTAACTACCAATACCTATGTAATCTGCAACGAAATAAAATTTACTTTACTTTACTTAATTTACTTTACTATAATTATTGGGGACTTCTTGTATATTTTTTTTAAACTGACCATTTCCCACCAAGTCAAATACCCAAGGAAAGCTAACACATTCACCATGTATTCCTCGTATGTATTTACTGAAGTGTACAGACATTACAGTGGCATCCCATCCATCCTTCGAAGTGCAGGCATTTTACTTTCCACCTCCAAGATTAAAGTCTGATTAACTGGTTTCCTTGAATCTCTTCCTCAAATATTTCCTTGCTCTCATTCTAACACATTAAGTCCCTAAAACCACTTGTTTCCCTCATTCTGATCTATACACAAATAACCCACACATAGGAGAGAGGAGCTTACGATGACATTTCGGTCTGACTTAGACCATTTACAAATGGTCCAAGGACCATCTCAGTTCGACTTGAACCATTTACATACAAATGGTCAAAGTCGAACTAAAATGTCATTGTAAGCTCCTCACTCCTATGTGAGAGTTATTTGCGTATTGTTCCAGGCACAGTAGTGTGCCTTTTTGTTCTTTTTCATTTTGATCTAACCTATGGGATGTTAATGCTTCTTCCTCTCAAAATCTCAACTCTTTCTTGAATGGCCCCGTACATCACCTTCCCTCAATTGTAAATTTACGTTACGTATTTGAACAAAGGCGGCCAAGGATTACATGTGGAAGCTGAAAACACCAACAAGCTTTTGTTAATGGATGTTAGGAAGTGCAGTATTATAGTGGAACTTCGGTTGTCGAATTTAATTCGTTCTAGATGTTAATTTGACAACCAAAATGCACGACAACCAAGGCAGCTAGTGACATGGTCCTCAGACAAATAGAGAAATAAAAACATAACAAATCCCCAGGCCCTGATGAACTGTTTGCAAGGGTTTTAACCCTTTGACTGTCGGAGGCCCCTCTCTGAAACTGTCATTCTATGTCGGGAAATATTCGGAAAAAAAAATTATTTTTTCTTATCAAAGTGTTAAGATTATTTTTCTGATTGTTTAAATCCCAAAAAAAAAAATTTTGCGATCAGTATTTACCGAGATATAGAGGCGTAAAGTTGGCAAAAAATGAGCCGCGTATGGCAACAGCGGCGAATGCCGCTCACCCGGTAAACTTTGGTTTACTTCCTTTCGTAGGTTTCTTGTTTTTTCACTATTTTATTTTTACATAACTTATGTGGCCTGTGAGACCAAAGTAAGGTGCAATGTATATATATACACTCGTTGTATCCAACACAATAATCGCACAAACATTAGTATCATTATATTGTTTACAAAACTTGTTTACACCAACCAACAATAAAAAATTTTTTTTATTACTATTGTTCTATAATATATATACACATATATAATGACTAGACACTTTCCATCAACTGCTATTAGCACTTCAAAGCTCCAAGCTGTGTGTGTGTGTGTGTGTGTGGGGACATCTAAATTTGCTGAGTCAGGGTAAGGCAGCTGTCAAAATGACATATTATACCATTACTCACCACCCCACACTGCCTGTCAACCTGTCAACACAAAAGGGGACCCATATCTTCTTCTCCACAACCTCCTTCCTTTCCTTCATACCTACCTTCCTAGCTTCCTTTTTTCCTTCATTCCTTCCTTTCTTTCTGCCTTCCTTTCTTACATATTTCCTTCCTTCCTTCCTCTCATCTCTTCCTTCCTGCCTTCCTTCCTTCCTTTCTTCCTTCATTCCTTCCTTTATTTCTTCCTTCCTTTCTTACTTCTTTTGTTCCTTCCTTCTTCTCATCTCTTCCTTCCTTCCTTTCTCTCTCTCTTTCTTTCTTCCTTCCTTCTTCCTTTCCTCCTTCCTTACTTCTTTCCTTCCTCTCATCTCATCTCTTCTTTCCTTCCTCTCATCTCTTCTTTCCTTCCTTCCTCTCATCTCTTCTTTCCTTCATTCCTTCCTCACATCTCTTCCTTACTTACTCTTACTTACTTTCTTTCTTCCTTCCTTCTGGTATCCTGGGCATTGCTTTCGGTCACAAACTCATCAAAACCATGAAATTTATCTTCAGACACTCTTCCATCTGTGTTAGAACTATCACTGAGGAAGAGAAGAGTCCCAGATGCGCCAAGGAGTCAGATAATTCTTACCGCTAGGCATGCTGAACAAGGACTACTGAAATGGTGTTCCCACAATGCACCAGTGGCTGCCCGATTTTTTTTTATACTGCGCACACTGACCACACAGACCCATTCTCTCACATGTAGCCCTACCAGCTTTCTCCTGCTTGATTTGAGGCCGCTAGAATTTAGGCGTATTTGCGTCCAAAAAATTGGCTCATAAGTCATATATACGCCGACACAGTCAGTTAAGATCCCCAACCACAAGTACTCTTTCACTTGGTTCAAAACTCCCACGCACTCACTAAACTTTTCCCCAAAAAATCTCTCTTCTCTACACTTCTCTCTTCTCCAGGTGCATAAACACTTATTATAACCCACTTTTCACATCCAACCTTTATTTTATTCCAGATAATCCTTAAATTTATACATTTATATTCCCTCTTTACCTGCCGTAACTGATTATTCAACATTATTGCCACTCCTTGTTTAGCTCTAACTTATTTGAAACCCCTGACCTAATCCCATTTATTTCTCCCCACTGAAACTCTCCTACCCGCTTCAGCTTTGTCTCACTTAAAGCCGGGACATCCAGCTTCTTTTCATTCATAACATCTACAGTCATCTCTTTCTTATCATTCACACAACATACGCACATTCAGACATCCCACTTTGACGGTTTTCTTCTTTTCTTTTTAGTAATCTATACAGGAAAAGGGTTACTAGCCATTGTTCCCAGCATTTTAGTTGACTTTTACAATACGCATGGCTACGGAGGAAAGATTCTTATTCCACTTCCCCCATGGATAGGGAAAGGAAAAGCAATAAGAACAAGAACTTCTCTTCTTTCAACACGTCGGCAGTTTCCCACTAAAGCGGGGTGGCCCAAAGGAAACGAAAGTTCTCCATTTCTTCTTCTTTCTTTCAACACATCGGCCGTTTCCCACCGAAGCGGGCTGGCCCAAAGGAAAACGAAAGTTTCTCCTTTTACATTTAGTAACATATACAGGAGAAGGGGTTACTAGCCCCTTGCTCCCGGCATTTAGTCGCCTGTTACGACACGCATGGCTTACGGAGGAAGAATTCTGTTCCACTTCCCCATGGAGAAAAAAAGGAATAAGAACAAGAACTAGTAAGAAAATAGAAGAAAACCCAGGGGGGTGTGTATATATATACAGTGGTACCTCGGTTAACAATATTTTCGTACCAGAATGCTGTATAAGTGCCATTACCAAACAAATTTATCCCCATAAGGAATAATGTAAAATAGACTAGTCCTTTTAGCCCCCCAAAAATACACTTACAAAAGCATTTAAAAAATAAACTTACATAAAAGGGTGAGTTTGGGACCATCGTTAACCGGGGTACCACTGTATATGCTTGTACATGAATGTGTAGTGTGGCCTAAGTGTAAGTAGAAATAGCAAGACATACCTGAAATCTTGCATGTTTATGAGACAGAAAAATGACACCAGCTATCTTACCATCATGTAAAAGCAAATACAGGCTTTCGTTTTACACTCACTTGGCAGGACGGTAGTACCTCCTGGGTTGTTGCTGCTTACCAATCTACTATCTTTTACTTTCTTTTTACATTTAATAATTTGTACATGAAAAGGTGTTACAGGTTCCTTGCTCCTGCATTTTAGTCACCTTTTACGACATGCATGGCTTATGGAGGAAAAATTCTTTCCACTTCCCCATGGAGATAAAATTATATATACTTTATATTGGTTGCTTGTCCATTGTCTTTTGCTTTAGGCATATTACCTCTCACAGTCTTGTCTATACCTGTGTTGCAGATATCACCAAAGTGTTTTAATTTTCTTGATACTTCAGTGTTGTTAGATCATAGTGAGTAGAGATAAGTGGTTTTTCAGATTTGACATAATGGTAGTGTGAGCAAAATAACATTTATAAGGGAATTCAGTTGAACCAGTAAGCCGAACTTAAACCTTGAAGGTGAGAAACACAGTGGCTGTGCTCTGATGGTTGGGTGGTGATATTTTTGCATTTAAAATTTAAAGATTATCATTTTTTAGCAGAAATGTGATTGTTTATTATTTCTCTGAAATATTTATATTCCAGAAACTGTGGGCAGTGTGTGATTTGGCAATGGGTCTAATAATATCAAGACAACAAGTTTTGAGATGAAGGAGTTCCGTCCTGACCCTCGGATACCTCCATGTACTTCAAGAAGCAGGTTCCCAACTGTTGTGGTAGGTTACCCATGAATTTTCTCTTACATTTTTTATTGATTATTTCCTCTGGTAATCCATGATCCCAGATGAATGATCAGGTTCAAAATCTCACCCTAACATTCCAGTCTGAGTTGCTTCATAAACTCTACATTGAATCATGAGACATAAAAAGTATTGTTCAGTCCATAATATTATTACCATGTAAAGATGTTCATGATATAATTAATAGTGTCATAAGCGAAAACTAAGAAGGAATAAAGAGTAATGTATGTCAATTTTCTTAAAACATTCACATCACAGTAATAAATGTATGTATTCAGAATTTTTCATTGCTGTTTTTGCAAAAGAATTTAGAAATTTAATTCTGAACTGTTTTCATTTGAACATACAGTGTACATGGTAAGATTAAAGCATTAATTTAAGCATGAAAATGCCATGATTCAGAATTGTTGTTTGTGAATCAATAAAATAATATTTGCCCAAACTCTGTCACAGCAGTTGCTTCTCAAAAATGTTGTTAGACTTTAGTCATGTGAAGAAATGAACACTTCTCAGATGAATCAGCAACAGTACACAGGCAGTTAGGGTAAGATATAAACAACTATTGGAGGATAGATGGGCTAGTGAGAGTGTAGGCAATGGGGTCAAAGATGTATGGGGTAGATTTAAAAATGTAGTGTTAGAGTGTTCAGCAAAAGTTTGTGGTTACAGGCGAGTGGGTGCGGGAGGGAAGAAGGGTGATTGGTGGAATGATGATGTAAAGAGAGTAGTAAGGGAGAAAAAGTTAGCATATGAGACGTTTTTACAAAGTAGAAGTGATGCAAGGAGGGAAGAGTTATATGGAGAGAAAAAGAGAGGTTAAGAGAGTGGTGAAGTAATGTAAAAAGAGAGCAAAATGAGAGAGTGGGTGAGATGTTATCAACAAATTTTGTTGAAAATAAGAAAAAATTTTGGAGTGAGATTAATAAGTTTGAGAAGCCTAGGGAACAAATGGATTTGACAGTTAAAAATAGGAGAGGGGAGTTATTAAATGGAGAGTTAGAGGTATCGGGAAGATGGAGGGAATATTTTGAGGAGTTGTTAAATGTTGATGAAGACAGGGAGGCTATGATTTCGTGTATAGGGCAAAGGGGGAATAACATCTTGTAGGAGTGTGGAAGAGCCAGTTGTGAGTGTGGGGAAGTTCGTGAGGGAGTGGGTAGAATGAAAGGGGTAAGGCAGCTGGGATTGATGGGATAAAGATAGAAATGTTAAAAGCAGGTGGGGATATAGTTTTGGAGTGGTTGGTGCTATTATTTAATAAATGTATGGAAGAGGGTAAGGTACCTAGGGATTGGCAGAGAGCGTGTATTGTTCCTTTGTATAAAGGCAAAGGGGACAAAAGAGAGTGCAAAAATTATAGGGGAATAAGTCTGTTGAGTGTACCTGGTAAAGTGTATGGTAGAGTTATTATTAAAAGAATTAAGAGTAAGACAGAAAGGAGGATAGCAGATGAACAAGGGGGCTTTAGGAAAGGTAGGGGGTGTGTAGATCAAGTGTTTACAGTGAAACATATAGGTGAACAGTATTTGGATAAGGGTAAAGAGGTTTTTGTGGCATTTATGGATTTGGATAGGGGGGCAATGTGGCAGATGTTGCAGGTGTATGGAATAGGAGGTACAGTCATACCTCGGTTAACGATATTAATCCGTCAGAGAGGGCATATCTTTAACCGAAACAATCGTTAACCGAATCAATTTTCCCCATAAGAAATAATGGAAATAAAATTAATCCGTCCAAGACTTTCAAAAGTAGTAAAATAAAATATTTTTTAGAGCTTTTTGACATTAAATAATACACAATTTAATGAACAATAAATAAATACACATGTAAATATAGTACAATAACATGTCACTTACATTTATTGAAGAGTTGTTGATGTGTGGAGGACGGGAGGAGGGGAAAGGATGGAGTATAGTATGCTAGTGTTTGAAGGGAATCCTTCCATTAACACTGCAGGTGGCAAGTTCTTTTCTGGGGTTACTGGCCTTTTTCTTTTAATGCCACACTCCCTGCATGAATGGTACACTTTCTTCATGCCTGCTACACTCCCTGCATGCCTGCTACACTCCCTGCATGCCTGCTATACTCCCTGCATGCCTGCTACACTCCCTGCATGCCTGCTACACTCCCTGCATGAATGGTACACTCCTTGCATGCCTGCTATACTCCCTGCATGCCTGCTACACACTCTACATGCCTGCCCGCTGCCCGTGCTCCGTGTTTTTTTCGTGATTATCGCGATCTCGTTTGCGTGCCAGAACTCTAGACTGTGCCAGTGAACTTATAAGTTTCATCCGTCCAGCGCTTGGAACCAAACTAGCAGAAAAATTAGTATACACTGCATCAAAAAGGAGAATTAGTGTGCAATACCTGCCAGAGTATACTTTCAAGAGGGGACGTTAGGCTTAGTGTACCGTGTGCAAATAACAACAATACTAGAACCTTTTTTGCCAGAGGAAAGAGTCTCCAAGATAATAGTGTCATATATAGTGCTATAGTGTTTATCCTAGTGGTACTGTAATATATAGATAAGATACCAAATAAATGTAAGGTGAATTTAGGCCTAAAGACGCAAGGTTCATGTGGTAAACAGTTGCTAACAGTCGCCAGAACCCTACCATACCGGTCAGCTCGTATTAATAATTTTTAAACCTGCCAGTGTACCTGTCCAAAACTTTAGTGATACCATCCACCTAGTGTCATCATTCAGAAATCTTACAGTGTTGCCGTAGCTATTAACCAGTAACAAATCGGTACTTATTGCGATGGAAAGACGTATACAGTTTGTGGTAATACACTAAACCTGTAGTTAGCAGCGGTCGCAATATACACAACGAAAATCAAATATTCCTCCAGTAATCTTCATCTTCAGAAGCCACGGCTGCTCCAACACGCAAGTTATACTTTTTGTATCAAACTGAACACATATTACTGTTAATTATTCTTCCAGTAGTCCTTTTCATGTGCTAGTCCAAAATCACAGACTGGATACGTCCAAAATAATGTGATCCACAAATCCGGATTCGTCAAGAACAAGTGAACCAACGAGCAGCACGGATGCTCCATCCCGCAAGCTATATTTTTTGGTATCAAACTGAACACATATTACTCTGTTAAATACTCCCAGTAGTCCTTTTCATGGAAAAATAAACACATAAGCAGTATAATGTGATCCTTTATTGACAACGTTTCGCCCACGCAGTGGGCTTTATCGAGTCACAGACAGATCTACCTGGAAAATGAGCAACATGGAGATATATATAGGGTACAGTCAGGTGGAGAATGCTGGGTCAGGTGGAGAAAGCTGCATGTGAGTCTTAAGGTAGTGTGATAGTTGAAAACATAGTGTGACTTAAAGGACCTGCAGTGTACCATTCTTGAGTTCTAGGTGGATACGTTGAAGCAGTTTCTGGCAATAGGTTCAGCTATGTTGTAGAAGCCGTTGTTCTGGTTGAAGTTGTTGGATTACAGATGAGGATGATTCTAGGATTCTCGGTGTGCAGTGTTGTCTTCTCTGGCGATGAGTCTTGCGTTTCTGTAGTTGATTAAATGGTTGTGTAAATTTCGAGGTGTTGGATCACAGGCATTTCTGAGTCGCAGATGCCCTACTGGTGTTCTGAAATGCGCGTTTGTAGGTCTCTGATGTTTCGCCAACGTACTTTGCGCAGCCATTACAAGGATGTGATGCCTTTGCCGTGATTGAAGTTTTTCCTGTCTGTTACTGGTAATGTCCTTATGGTGGGGATGTGAGTGGATACCGGAAGAGGTCTTAGAAAATGTTGGAAACTTGTTTGGAAATGGAGTTGGTGGGAAGGACTATGTATCTCTTCTCAGCAGTGTCTTCTGGGTGTTGAAGATGTATGCCGTCTGTCTGCAGTCCTACGAGCGACGAGATAGTGAAGTTTAGAAAACTTGTTCAATGAGGGAGCATTCTCTTCAAGGAACTCACTGCTGCAGATTCTGAGCGCAGGAAAGCCTATAATTCACCACGTGCTGCAGTCGTGGTAGAGTAAGAGTGGAGAAGATCGTCTGATTGTAAGATTTCATGCTAGCTTCATGGTCAGCTTCAGCAGAAGAACATCAGAGGAAGAGGTTGTCGACTCTTCTTCTAGTAACTGGATTGATGGCCACCTGGTTGAGTTCGCGGAGCGCTGAGCGCCTGGGAGTCAGGAGATGTCGCAACATCGGGCCAGGTAGACAGAAGAGGAATAATAGTGGAAAATCGTCGCTTCCAAATGTTCCATATATAGGTTCGTAAGGACGGCACTAAGTGGCGATCCATGGGTAGTCCAAAAGTTTGCTGAAAGAGTTGGTTTTCGAAAGAGAAACATGTAAAGCCCAACACATAGTTCAACAAGGTCGATGAAATCGCTGGCTGGAAGAGGAAGATCAAACACTAAACACCTCTCCAAACTTTTGGGCACCATCAGTCCAGCACATCTCAAACACTCTGGTGACCTTCTCAATCGCATTCGCAACATCAACATCAGAAACAAGAAACTCTCCAGCCTTGATGTAACATCCCTATTCACCAAAGTAAATACTACACAAGCTATCGATCTCTTGCGCAGGAAAATTGACGACTCGCTTGATCTTCCTCTTCCAGCCAGCGATTTCATCGACCTTGTTGAACTATGTGTGGGCTTTACATGTTTCTCTTTCGAAACCAACTCTTTCAGCAAACTTTTGGACTACCCATGGGATCGCCACTTAGTGCCGTCCTTGCGAACCTATATATGGAACATTTGGAAGCCGAACGATTTTCCACTATTATTCCTCTTCTGTCACCTGGCTTCGTTATGTTGACGACATTCTCATCATAAACTCCCAGACGCTTCAACGTTCAAGCTCTCCAACACGAACTCAACCAGGTTGAGCCATCAATCCAGTTTACACTAGAAGAAGAAGTCGACAACACTCTTCCTTTCCTTGATGTTCTTCTCTGCAAAGCTGACCATGAACTTCTGTTTAAAGTCATATAAAACCTACCAATCAACACGATCTTCTCCACTTCTACTCTCACCACGACACCAAAATTAAACGTGGTGTAATTATAGGCTTTTTCCTGCGCGCACTCAGAATCTGCAGCAGTGAGTTCCTTGAAGAAGAATGCTCCCTCATTGAACAAGTTTTTCTAAACTTCACTATCCTCGTCACTTCATTGAGACTGCAGACACGGGCATTAAACATCTTCAACACACCCAGAGAAGACACTGCTGAGAAGAGATACATAGTCCTTCCCACCAACTCCATTTCCAAACAAGTTTCCAACATTTTTCTAAGACCTCATTCCAGTATCCACCTCCACATCCACCACCATTAAGGACATTACCAGTAACAGACAGGAAAGCTTCAATCCACGGCAGGGCATACACAATCCCTTGTAATGGCTGCACAAATTATACGTTGGCGAAACATCCAGAGACCTACAAACACGCATTTCAGAACACCAGTACGCAGGCAGATCTGACGACTCAAGAAATGCCTGTGTTCAACACCTGAAATTCACACAACCATTTAATCAACTACAGAAACGCAAGACTCATCACAGAGAAGACAACACGCAATACAAGAATCCTAGAATCATCACTCATCTGTATATCCAACAACTTCAACCAGAACAACGGCTTCTACAACATAGCTGAACCTATTGCCAAGAAACTTCTTCAACGCTATCCCACCTAGAACTCAAGAATGGTACACTGCAGGTCCTTTAAGTCACACTATGTTTTCAACTATCACACTACTTTTAAGACTCACATGCAGCTTTCTCCACCTGACCCAGCATTCTCCCACCTGACTGACCTATATATATCTCCATGTTGCTCATTTTCCAGGTAGATCTGTCTGTGACTGTAAAGCCCACTGCGTGGGGAAACGTTGTAATAAAGGATACATTATACTGCTATGTGTTTATTTTTCCATTGTGTCGGTATTTTATACCATTTATTTCCAGTCCTTTTCATTGCTAGTCCAAAATCACCGACTGATCGCCATATAGTGATCCACTAACCCGGATTTGTCAAGAACAAGTGAACGAACAGCTGATTCAAACGGATTCGTTGAAAAACAAGGTCTCCTCTGACCGGATTCATAGGATGACGGGGTTTACACGCCCTTATTAAACACCCAAACAAAACTACAACAAATAGATACAATACAAATAGACAGATCTACCTTAAGGTGGTTATTAGTTAAAATATCAGTGAGCATAAACCGGATTCGTCCAAGAAATAATTGAACAAAGGACCGATTCAAACGGATTCGTTGGAAACTGTTAAAAAAAACTAAATACTTCAAGAAATTATAGACTAGCTCTAGGAGAGTGGTCAAGTGTTGTAAGATAACCACCACCATGAAGATCTGTGTAGTTTGTAGAAAGGGTAAGGGCGAAAACAGGCCTGGATTGTTGCAATCTCTGTGTAATGGTCCATGGTATAGGGGTTTTCAACCAGTGACCACACTTACATAAACTCAAAAGATGTTTTTCGGTCTGCCCCGAGATACACATGTATGAGGGAATTGCATCTATATTAAAAAAGACAAGAACACCAATAAAAGATCCTTCTTAAAAGACATGTCACATGGTATGACAGCTGGGAAAATAAGAGGGGGTTTGGAAGGGGGCTGTCTTGACACAGGGTCCCGAGGTGCTAGGGGTTTTCCTGGAGGATAGTTCTCCTGAGGGTGCTAGTGTTGACTGGGGGAGTGCCCCGAGGGAGCAGTGTTGTCCTAGAAAACAGTGCTCCTGAGGGTGCCAGTGTTGTCCTGGAGGATAGTTCTCCTGAGGGTGCTAGTGTTGTCCGGAGGACAGTGCTCCTGAGGGCTAGTGTTGTCCCAGAAGACAAAGTGCCCTGAGGGGCTAGTGTTGTCCGGGGGACAGTGCCCTGAA
>WNWK01005457.1:42610-120659 GCA_009830355.1 Cherax destructor
TCCCTTTTTCCCCCCCCGTGATTGGTCCTCCGGCATTTTTCCCAAAAAAGGGGCCCTTTTTTACAATTAAAACTTTTTGGGGTTTTTTCTTCTCCCTTTCCCCCTTTATTCTTTAAAGTCATACACAAATTTTTCAGCCCCTTGTTTATCTGAACTGGCCCCCCCTCACCATGCCTTACAACACTGTGTATGCCACTTCCCTTCTTGAAGTTTCGAACCAGCCTTTGCGGGCCCTTTAAAATTCATCAACATCAACACGGGTTTTTCAGGCATTTTCTTGACAAGACCCATGCAACTGCCTTGTTTTTTCACATATGATGGATTGAAATCAGTATCACCCACTTGCATTTTTTTCGTTTATCCCCACCAACAACAATTTCTCCATATTTTCCATTGTTTGTGATCTCTTTTTTCGTTATCGTATTCACCCCTTTTGCAACATTAGTTTCCGTGATTTCTTTTCTCTTCGCCCCCAATGGAACCGATGGGTGGGGCCTTCTTGTATACCCTGGTGAGCTCGGCAATACGTACACCACTATCATATTTTTCTATTATTTCTTCAGTTCTAGGGTTTTACTTTCTTTACCAAAGAACTGGCACTAGGAGCTTTCTTTGGGCCCATGGAAAACTTATTTAGTAGTCACACACAATAATAAAGGGGCCCAAAAAAACAATGAATTGTTAATAAATGTTTTGTATGAACTCCTGGGGTGATGTTCACTCAAGCATAAACAATGCTAAACTGCGTGACAATGTGCGTGGGAGGTGTGTGGGTGGCGGTCTTGCGGCTTTGTATGTGCGCTGGGCACATGGACAGGTTCCGTACCATCGATGAAAACTAAGACAATCAACGGAAACTGAGACAATATTTCCATGAAAAAAGTGCACAAAAACCAAAATCACCGAAAACTGACACACACGAAAACCAAGGGTTGACTGTATCTCTTTTTCAGTTCTACCGTATTTCTGACATTCTTTACCACAGGCCTAGCTCTAGGAGCTTTCTTGGGGCCCATGGTGTGGCTTATTTAGCAGTTGCAAGCACTAAAAACACTGTAATAATGACAAAATATATGGTATGAATGCGTGGGTGGCGGTCACTCGCTGGTAAACAATGGCACACTGACTCTCAATGGAGTGTCGTGCCCGCTTGGGCCACGCATACGCGTCCGGGACGAATCACGAACTCTGAGCGAATCCACGAACACTGAACCAATATTTTTGTGAAAAAATATCACGAACTCCGATTTTCACGAACCCGGGGGGTCCACTGTACTAAAAATGTTATAAATGGTGCAGAGGTGACATTAAAACAATATCAAAGATGAATGACACAAACCCACTGCAATTATAGTATGCTCCTTGTTTAGCAATGAATTCGTTTACCGACATGGATTTAGGAATGGAACTGGTTTTTTTTTTTTTTTTTTTTTTTAATGTAAAATTGGCTAAATTACCAAATTCTGTGCATTTTATGAGGTTATAATAGTTGAATGGGCAGTTTCTTGTGTTCAGTCGATAAAATGGAACGCTTATTAGAGAAATGGCTAAAAATTTGGTTGAATGCATAAATGGAATCAGCTTAAAATAGGACTCTGTGGACAAAATTGTTGATGTGTAAATTGCACCCAGGCCACTAACTTTGTACAGTACCTATGTAATTTCATAAGTTTAACTTCAAATTTAATTTTTTTGGGTGTTATTAGTTTCAGAAAAAGATTCTCTTACATTTCAGAAGATTTTTTGTTTTAAGTGGACACAAAGCAATATTAATTTTTGGGAGTGTGGACGGTGAAAGGGTTAAAATTAGGAGGCCAGTGTGTTAACACTGCATAGTGCTGGTTTAATAAGATTCATCCAACTAGTACAGTGGACCCCCGAGTAACGAAAAAACTTCATTACAGAAGCCTGCTCAAGTGCCATTACCGAACGAATTTACTCCCTTAAGGAATAATGTCACGTAGGTTAGTCTATTTCAGACCCCCAAAAATACACTTCCACAAAGACTTACAATATCATACTTACATAATTGTATGATTTCCGGGGTGTTCGTTACTCGGGGTCCACTGTATATTTCTTTATCCTAGGAAGGTTGACATGGGCCCCATTTTGACCACATTGATTTTTTTTAGAAATGAATCTCACCAAGAGTCATATTGTTAAAAAGGCTAGTTTGGGAAGGTAGTGAATGCCAAGAGAGACTGATCTTATCAGCACTATATTACACCTAAGATACAAGAAGCCTCTCATTTTCTCAGTTCATTTAACGTCAATCTGAACAGTGCAATTTCATCCGTTGGTGCACTACCAGCCTCTACACACAATTTTGTTACTTGGTTCATGGTGATTAGGAAGTGCCAAGCCTACCTTCACTTGCCCACCTTCACTTGTTGGCCTTTGACTGTCACAACCCTCAATCCTGAGTGCTCTCCTGTTGTCGCAAATTTAAAAGAAAAATTATTTTTTCTTATGAAATGATAGAGAATCTTTTCCCGATGGTAAAGACACCAAAGTTTGAAATTTGATGGAAAACTCACGGAATTACGCTCTCGCGAAGTTAGTGATCTCAGCAATATAGTATACGCATCGGCAATTTCGCCAACTTTGAGCCCTATTTTTGGCCAATTCCATTGTTCCAGTCGACCAAACTCATAGATATTTCTTTAGAACTCCATTTGTTCTATCGATTGAGTACAAGAAACCACCAATTTACCTATTTCAACTACCCAATAAAGTGATCACAAATTGGCAATTTGGCCAATTTCAAGCAAAATAAAAAAGTTGTCAATTTCAAAATAGGGTCCAGAATAAACAATGCAGACATTCCTGGCACTAAAATAAGATGTTAACTGTTCATTAGTCACGTCTTTAGGCCCCTCTTATATTACTTTTGCTTTCTATTTGTATTTTTTATTCACATAAAAAATAGAAGATTTACTGTTATGCAGACTATTGCATTATTGTAAAAATGGTATAAATAATATCAGTGCACTTGTGAAAGAATATTAGACTCACCAATTGATGTGTATTGGACGCGTGGCGTGATTTGTTTACTCTTGAACATTTGCAAAAATCGAACATTTCTCCTACTTTGAGCTCTATTTCAAGGTCGTTTTCATCATGAAACTAATCAAAATCATCTATATTGCTGTAGTATGTTTTCCATTCTATCAAATGAGGCAATAAAAAAGAGAATACAACCATAAATACTTTACGAAAATACACCTCAAAGACGGCGTTTTAATCCAAAAAAACGGTCGGAGTTTTTTCTCTCATGTACTGCGTGCTGCAGGATTTTTTTTATACTGTGCACACTGACCACACAGACCCATTCTCTCATATGTGGGCCTACCAGCTTTCTCCCGCTTGATTTGAAGCCGCTAGAATTTAGGCGCATTAATACGTCCGAAACAGTGGCTCGTAAGACATATATATACGACCGAAACAGTCAAAGGGTTAACAGCAGAGTGAGGATCAGGGTAATGAACATCAACACCAACAGAATGCTGTTGAATCTACCATTTATTCATTGCTTCTTTAACTCTCTTATCTTGGCCATTGTAATAATGCACTTGCTAAGACCAGCTGATGAATCTTTTAGGCTAACATCAACACTAAACTTAATATAGCATATGCTGTCAGTTTGTCCTTGCTTCTATGGATATCAGACACTGATATTAACTCACCAGACTGCACCTTCCTTATTAAAGTTTCATAGCACTCAGATTCACACAATTCCTCTGTGCACCACTACTTGGTCTAGAGGCCATTGCTAATAACACTGTACGTAATATGTTAATAGTGGCAAAAAAAAAAAATGCTGTAAATTCAAGTGAAAATTGAAGACAGAATGATGACTTGGTGCAGTTGTTTGTGGACAATAGCAAACTGAAGCAGGGTCAATGCCCCCGGCTTGTCCAGAACTCTGGAAGCACATGGCCTTGGTCTACTTAGAGACGTACTGGATAAATGTTTAGTGCAGTGGAGAGTGGCATTTGTTCGTTGCATCTGAATTTTTGGATGACAAAAAAATGGGTAAAATTGAGGCATAAATACATGATGCTAAATACTGTGTAAAGGGTGTTTACAAAAGTACATTTCAGAAGGTGTTTTTTTTTTTTT
Organism: Cherax destructor; assembly: GCA_009830355.1. Taxonomy (NCBI): domain Eukaryota; kingdom Metazoa; phylum Arthropoda; class Malacostraca; order Decapoda; family Parastacidae; genus Cherax; species Cherax destructor. Next base: position 46,733 of record WNWK01005457.1, read on the forward strand.
TTGTGTTGTGTGTGTGTGTGTTGTTTTTGTGTGTGTTTTTTTTTTTTGTGTGTGTGTTTTTGTGTTTGTTTTTGTGTGTGTTTGTGTTTGTTTTTGTGTTTGTTTGTGTGTTTTTTGTGTGTGTGATTTTGAGTGTGTGTTTTTGTGTTTGTGTGTGTGTGTGTGTGTACACACCTAATTGTGGTTGCAGGGGTCGAGACTTGGCTCCTGTGTGTGTTGTGTGTTTGTTGAAGATTGAAACACTTATGCAACATATGGGAATCTTTATAAAGGAAATGTTTTGACACCAACATCATGGGATCTTGATACAAGTAATTCTTCAACACTTGTCCAACCTTTGGACGAAGACCTACTTACACTAGTGGATGGTTCCACTGTGATCCCGCCTCCTCCTGCTTCCACTCGCCTGACTACAGTATATAAGCCACTCTGGCCATATACTGTACAGTGGTACCCTGTGTTTCGGTGTATCCGAATATCGTTGTTTTAGTGTTTCGAGTGCTTTTTTCTGTCAATGTTTTTTTCGTGTATCGGCCATTTACTTGTGTATCGGTCAGTACCAGACCTGTCCGGTCAGTACCAGACCTGTCCACCTGCCCGCGCTTGGGCACCTCGCCGTGCAGGACGCCAGTCTAGTGTTGTTTACCATTGAGAGAACATTACCCAGCACGCTCTTTCAAACATTCACAATAAATTTGTTGTGTTTATTGCTGGTTTAGTGATTGTCACTGTGAAATAAGTTACCATGGGTCCAAAGAAGCTTCCTAGTGGCACCCCTGTGGTAAAGAAAGTGAGAAACACCATCGAAGTGAAGAAGGAGATTGTAGAAAAATATGAGTAGTGTACGTGTGAGTGAGCTTGCCAGGATGTACAACAAAAACACATCTACTATAACCTCTATCCTGGCAAAGAGAAAAGAAATCAAGGAAGCTAATGTTGCAAAAGGGGTTGATATGTTAACGAAAAATAGATTGAAAACAGTGGATGAGGCTGAGAAGTTGTTGGGGGTGTGGATCAATGAAAAACAGATAGCGGGTGATAGTATTTCCATTGCGATAATTTGTGAAAAGGCAAGGCAGTTGCACGCAGATCTTGTCAAGACAATGCCTGCAACCAGTGCTGAGGCGAGTGATTTTAAAGCCAGCAGAGGCTGGTTTGAGAGGTTTAAGAAACGTAGTGGCATACACAGTGTTGTGAGGCAGCCAGCTCAGACAAACGTGCAGCTGAAAAATTTGTGCATGAATTCCATGGGTTCGTAGATACTGAAAAATTCGAACCCCAACAAGTGTTTAATTGTGATGAAACAGGCCTGTTTTGGAAGAAAATGCCCAACAGGACCTTCATTACTCAGGAGGAAAAGGCACTGCCAGGACACAAGCCTATGAAAGACAGGCTAATTCTCATGTGTGGTAACGCTAGTGGTGATTGTAAAGTGAAGCCTTTACTGGTGTATAACTCAGAAAATCCCAGAGCCTTCAAGGAACACAATGTTAACAAGAATAAATTGTGTGTACTGGAAGGCTAACACCAAGGCATGGGTCACTAGGGAAATTTTCGTGGAATGGTTCACTGGAGTGTTTGGCCCTAGTGTGAAGAAATACCTCCTGGAAAAGAAATTGGGACTCAAGTGCCTCCTGCTACTGGACAATGCTCCTGCTCATCCTCACAACTTGAAAGACTATTTGTCTGATGAGTTCAGTTTCATCACAGTGAAGTTCTTGCCTCCTAACACCACTCCTCTCATCCAGCCCCTAGACCAGCAGGTCATTTGTAACTTCAAAAAACTGTACACAAAAGCAGTATTTGAAAAGTGCTTTCAAGTGACCTCGGACACTCAGTTGGCCCTAAGAGTTCTGGAAAGATCACTTCAATATCATCCATTGCATAGGCCTTATAGGTAAGGCTTGGGAAGGAGTGACTTCCAGGACTTTAAACTCTGCTTGGAGACCATTGTGGCCAGGTTGTGTCCAACAGAGGGATTTTGAAGGATTTGAGGCTGACCCTGGCCCTGTGCCTGTTGTGGACTCTATTGTGGAATTGGGCAAGTCCCTGGGGTTGGAGGTGAGTTGTGAGGATGTGGAAGAGTTGGTGGAGGAGCATAGGGTAGACCTAACCACTGAAGAGCTGAAAGAGCTTCATCAGGAACAGCAACAGACGACATTTAAGGAAATTGATTCAGAGGAGGAGGATGGACAGGGTGAGGTAGTAACTTCTTCAGAGATTAAGGAAATTTGTTCTAAATGGACTGATGTGCAGACATTTGTTGAAAAACACCACCCTGAGCAAGCTGAAGCAAGCCACATCTGCAACATGTTCAGTGACAGAATCTTGCCCCACTTCAGGAAAATGTTAGAGTCTCGCCAGAAACAGAGCACTCATGACAGTTATTTTTCGAGGCAGGGGTCCAGTGACTCTCAAGCTGGTCCTAGTGGCATTAAAAGAAAAAGAAGGAAAGTAACCCCAGAGAGGGACTTGTTACCTGAAGTCCTTATGGAGGGGGATTCCCCTTCCAAACACTAACCCCTCCCCCTGTCCTCCTCCCTATCTTCCAGATGCCAGCAGCTCTCTTCAATAAAGGTAAGTAAATGTTATTTTAAATGTTTAATTATAAATTTATTAGTTTATAATTGTTTTGTGTATGTAAAACTAGTATTTATTCTTTAAAAAATTAATTTTTTGTGAATATTTTTGGGTGGAACTGATTAATTGTATTTACATTATTTCTTATGGGAAATAAGGTTTTGAGTTTAGAGTAATTCATGTTAAGGTCTAGCTCCTGGAACGGATTATGACCGATAGTCGAGGGACCACTGTACTTTCTAAAAGAGTGATGGACTGAACACATCGTTTCTAGGCTGAGGGACTGATTACCTCAAACTCCTCCTCTCCTTACCTGTTTCTACTTTGTATTGGACTGATGAAGCCACTGTGTGGCAAAATGTTTCCTTAACCCTGAAACTGTCCACACGTAGATATACGTTTACGTGCGTAGCTGACCGAATATTTTGAGAAAAAAATAAATTGTTCTTTTTGTTGAAAATGAAGAGTGCATTTTGTTTGTCATTCCCACATTTTGTAATACTGCACACACAGAGTGCACAGACCCATTCTCTAATCTCTAGGCAACTCTGGCTTATCGTGGCAAGGTTAAAAGCATTTGAAAAAAAACGTAGATCTACATTCGGAGCAGTACGCACGTGAACGTATATCTACGTGTGGACAGTTTAAGGGTTAATAAAGATTCCCATATGTTGCATGTCTCAATCTTTAACTGGTCGGTTTTCTAAACCATTTATCACGTGTATGTTTGTGTGCGTGTGATTGTGTGTTTGGGATGTAGGTATGTGTGTAGCTGGCTGGCTGTGTAAAGTATGTATCAAGACTGTGTGTATAGGTATTGATGAACAGTTTGACTAGGGGTTCCGTACAGCAGCTCATAATTCATTACTAAGTCACTGATTGGTACTGGTGACTTAACTGTTAAGCTGTTGTCCTCTTTTGTCATGAATGCATGTATGTGCATACACTCAGTAGAGTATTCAATAAATTGTGCATACCAGAACTGGAACAGTATGTACTTAAATTATGCACAATTGAAATTTATTGACTTTTCTATGTTACAAAACACAAAGTGCAAAACAAATTACTTTGGGCTTGGTAAACTAAAAAAGATTATAATTTGGTGTTTAACTTGCTTTCATTAGAATAAAATTAAATCCTAAGTTTTTATATTTTAAGTTATTTTTCTGTAATACTGTAATGTGTTGAAGATTTTTGTCATCCTTTATTAAGTAATTCTTATTTTCTCTTGTTTTAGCACTCAATATGTCCAAAGTTTACCTGTGTAAGTACCATTTTACAAATTTTAGGTTGGTTTATGAAAGGAATGCATTTTAGGTGGCCAGGATTTTGGGAATGACTTAATAAATGCTACTTTGCCTCCTGTAGTTTAAGAAAACATGTGCCTGTATTTGGAAGTCTGCATCTCTGGTTAGTTTTAGCCAGTGTATATTTGCACCACTGTATACCCTAAGGTTTTTCATTTTGAACACTCTTATACCTTATAGACACATTGCTTGAGTTGTAACCCAATGATTTGTAACCCTGAAAGGAAATTGTCCTAAAAAATTTTATCTACTTATGATTTTACAAATTATATGTAGGTGAAAGATCTTGGGGTCTGCTTTTTCTGGTATTGCTTTTATTTTATTTTACTATAGTACTTATACGTATGTGGTTTTTACATGCAAGAAGGAAGCAAAGTATTTAAATTTTAATCACCATAAATTTATGAATTAAAGTTCAAATGTACTACTTGCCCACAATTGTTCTGCAAATTTTACAATTCGTTCTCGGATCTAAAGCTTGAATCATCCTCTTTTTAATGACATAATTTAATAATTAGCTTTCTTCTGTGTGTAATTTTCTAGATTCTGTAAATCTGCAATTTTAGTGCACCTTTCTTTTCTGTTCGCTTTTGTTGGTTGGGTGTTGTGTGGTGCGGCCGGATGTTGTGGTGACCAGGGTGCAGAAAGCTAATGAAGTCATCACAGATATACAAGAAGCTGTCGTGTCAGCACCACTGTGAGTACTCCTCACCAATATTTGTAGCAGATCATTTGCTTCACTTTTTTATGCCTATTGCAATTGTATTTCTTCTGTGGTATTTTACTGTATTTGCTGTCTTTGTCACTTGCCTTTTTAGTAGATATTTTGAACTGCATGATTTAATGCATGTCTTCATTTGGTATTATAAGATGTTTGTTTATGCACAGCAGATGCATGTTAGTCTTGTTTGTGCTGTAAATTTTTGACTACTTTGTGTGTTTCTATACCTTTGTTATCACTGTTTTAAATATATTAATGTATTGTTCTATCATATGTGTTACTCAAGAAATTGAGTGAAATGTGAGTGTTTATAATGTTTGTTCGATCATGTACTGTTTATCTTATTTTATTTCATAAAGTCTTTCTCATACATTGTAATTGAATATCTTATCCTCTCATTAGTAATCTTGATGCCATACATCATTTGTATTATTGTCTTTAGCAAATATCTGTCAAAATTAGCTTTCACTGAAATAATTTTCTTGTAGAATAGGTTGCTTTTCATTCAGCTTCAGATTAAATTAATATTCATTTCTGGTATATCCTGCCTCTGTTGTGTATTTAGTTTTTGATTAAGTTGTGTCTTCTTAACTATCTTAATTGTACCTGACAGATTTAATCTAGTAATGTGTAGTTTCTTTAATTTTTGTTGAGTATTTATTCTAGGCTTTCCTATGTTGTATGCATGGTCATGTTTGTACCAAAATACTAAATATACATTGCCTGTTCATCTCACACAGCAAACACATAATATATGTTAAATTTGCACAGTATGGCAATAGTCATTATGATCAATTTGCTTGTACTAACACTTATGCACATGAACACAAACTAAAAAAGGATCACACACACACACCTTGCTCAAGCAAGATATTGCCATACTTTTAAAAAATGTTGTAATCCCGTTACAAGATGGAATGATGGAAAATAGCACTCATTGTGCCAGTATTTACATGACAAGAAAGACATTTCAAACTATAGGTTTGTGGTCTCTTGTACTGGTGAAGTGTTGTATAAACTCTGGAAAAATCAGTTAGAAATAAGTAGATACATAAGTGGTGCATGTAACTTTGAGAGTTAAAAAACACCCATACCCCTGCATGTTTAGAGACGAGACCAGAAAATTCCGACGTTATTGGGTGGCTTAATGGAGGTTTGAAAGTGAGTGTTGCTCTTTATATTTATTCACAACTACAGTGAACCCCCAATTAATGTGCAGGTTATGTTGCTGAAAATCGGCACCTCATTTCATGTAATGTAATGCAATGCTATTTTAAGTAAAGAACCTTTGGGAGAAATTTGGTTACAAATGAAATGCCTCTAAATTTGCCATGTATTTTTTTTAATATTCTTCTAGGTAAAAATCACTTTAGTTTATTGTACATTGTGTAAGTCATTTTGGAGTGAGTGGAGGAGGGTTATTGTGGGCCTACTAAGTCACATTGGATAAAGTTAGGTTAAACAACTGACACACTCACGACATGTAAACCTTGTAAACATAAAAGCCAAATTTTCATACCAAATTGGCCCTAAAATAAGAGCTCGCTATACTTATACCAGACAAATGTATACTAAAGGTGACTGCATTAAAGAAAGTAATAACCAAGAAAAATGAAGAAATACTGTGTAAGAGTTGAGAGGCTATGTCTGGAAGAAGTGGAGAGATAGAGAGAGAGAGGTGCCAACTATGGCTTTGACTCTCAGCAATAGAGAGATGGTAAATTTCTATATTTAACTCTTCGGTACATAATAGAATTGTCTTTACAACTTTTACTTCATCTGATTTATGCATGAAGGAGAGAGAATGACAGGTTTAGTTGAAGAGAAAGTATCACCATAAACTTTGTCTGAACAGAAACCAAGAAAATGGCACACTTCTTATTTCCTCTCAAACTATTACTGATGATGACAATATAAGGGGCAGCAACTGGCAGGAAACTTACCTTTTACCTACACTCATTAGCCAAATAAACACTACTCTGCCTTACCTAGCAAGGTGTGGGGAATCTCTAGTAGATTATGCAACATCTTTGGGTAGTCTTTGTCTCATGAATTGTTTTTTCTTGGGAAGAAAGGTGGAAGGCTCAGATCTGGAGAGAACTGGGCTTAACCCTTTCGGGGTTATGGTCGTACAAGTACGTTTTACACTGTGGTTATTGACGTACTAGTACGCCTAAATTCTAGCGCCCTCAAATCAAGCAGAAACAGGCTGATAGGCCTAGATGTGATAGAATGGGTCTGTGCGGTCAGTGTGCGCAGTATAAAAAAATTCCTGCACCACACAGTGCATAATGAGGAAAAAAAAAACCCGACCGTATTTTTAGTTTAAAACAGCGACTTTGCAGTCTATTTTCGTATGGTATTTATGATTATATTCTCGTTTTCTTGGTCTCATTTGATAAAATGGAAGATATATTAGAGAAATAGAGATAATTTTGATTGGTTCTCAATGACAAGTACCTTGAAACTGAGCGCAAAGTAGCGAAAATGTTCGATTTTGGCCGATGTTCAGGAGTAAATAAATCACACCATGCGTCCAATACACATCAACTGGAGAGTCTAATATTCTTGCACAAGTGCGCTGATATTATTTATACCATTTTTACAGTGATGCAGTTGTATACATAACAGTAAATCTTCTATTTTTTGTGAGAATAAAAATTCAAAATGGAAAGCAAAAGTAATGTAAGAGGGGCCTGGAGACGTGACTAATGAACAGAGAAGATGTTATTTTAGTGCCAGGAATGTCTGCCTTGTTTATTATGGACCCTATTTTGAAATTGGCATCGTTTGAAATTTGTGTGAAATTGGCCAAATTGCCATTTTCTGACCACTATTTTGGGTAGTTGAAATTGGTAAATAGGTGGTTTCTTGTACTCAATCGATAGACGAAATGGAGTTCTAGCGAAATAGCTATAATTTTAGTAGACTGAAACATTGGAATGTGCCGAAAATAGGGCTCAAAGTGGGCGAAATCGCCGATGCGTAAGTGTCATGGCTACCGCTAAATTCGCGAAAGCATAGTTCCGTTAGTTTTCGATCAAATTTCATAATTTTTGTGGTGTTATGATCGGAAAAAGATTCTATCATTCCATAAGAAATTTTTTTTTTTTTTTTTTTTAAATTCTTGGACCCTGAGAACGAGTTTCAGAGAGACGAATTTAGCGGTATCGATGACATTTACACATCGGCGATTTCGCCCATTTTGAGCCCCATTTTCGGCAAATTCCAATGTTTCAGTCTACTAAAATTATAGCTATTTCGCTAGAACTCCATTTCTTCTATCAATTGAGTACAAGAAACTGCCTATTTACCAATTTCAACTACCCAAAATAGTGGTCAGAAAATGGCAATTTGGCCAATTTCACACAAATTTCAAACGATGCCAATTTCAAAATAGGGTCCAAAATAAACAAGGCAGACATTCCTGGCACTAAAATAACATCTTCTCTGTTCATTAGTCACGTCTCCAGGCCCCTCTTACATTACTTTTGCTTTCCATTTTTAATTTTTATTCTCAAAAAATAGAAGATTTATTGTTATGTATACAACTGCATCATTGTAAAAATGGTATAAATAATATCAGCGCACTTGTGCAAGAATATTAGACTCACCAGTTGATGTGTAATGGACGCATGGTGTGATTTGTTTACTCTTGAACATCGGACAAAATCGAACATTTTTGCTACTTTGCGCTCAGTTTCAAGGTACTTGTCATCGTGAAACCAGTCAAAATTATCTCTATTTCTGTAATATTTCATCTATTCTATAAAATGAGACTAAGAAAACGAGAATATAAGCATAAATACCATACGAAAATAGACTGCAAAGTCAATGTTTTAAACCAAAAACACGGTCAGTTTTTTTTTCTTCATTATGCACTGTGTGGTGCAGGAATTTTTTTATACTGCACACACTGACCGCACAGACCCATTCTCTCACATCTAGGCCTAACAGCCTGTTTCTGCTTGATTTAAGGGCGCTAGAATTTAGGCGTACTAGTACGACCAAAACCCTTGGGCGTAAGCCGTACTAGTATGACCGAAACCCCGAAAGGGTTAAAGCACTGGAATGTGTAATTATGGGTTACTAGCCTTTTTGCTCTCGCCTTCACTACACATCTAGAAACATCTAATACAGTGCTTCTGTTATCTTAAAAAAATTGGTTCATGCTTAATTTTTCTTTTTCTGGCCCCTCTATTATCACTAATATTAGTTTTGGGTACCATGATTGTGTAGAGATAAGGTAGCAACATACAGAATCATTCAATAAACACACTGGGTCAGTCTTGCCATTCTTCAGAAAGCCACTGTACACAGGGTGGGTGTGATGACACCTAACACTGGGTCTTTCTTAAAAAAAAAAAAATGTGGCATTGCTTACTATTGCACAGCCATCTTAAGTTTTGTCATCACTCCAGAGCACTTCACAAATTACAGCAAGTGCATTGGATTTTTCCACACATCAAATTATTTTACATTTGTTTTCAATAATGCATAGCTAAACCAGTATTTTTTGGGGGTTGTATTAATAGTGTTTTCAGAGTGGCATGTTAATGGAACCACTGATATTACTGTTATAAATTAATCACCTGTCCTCCTCACTGAGAAATTTTAGCATGTGCCCTTTGTTTATCCATAGAATGAATCCACGTTTGTCTGTCATTAGTATGAAAATCTTTTCTGCTGATTGAGTGAATTCTTTGGTTAAATTCCTCAACCTAATATTCAGGTGGATTTTTTTTTTAATGTATTGCTAGCAGGTTGTGCACTGAAGTTGATGTTGTTGGCCAGTGTTGCACTTGTTTACTAATGAATAGTAATTGCTGTATTTAGTCTCAATATTGGTGGAATGTGTAATGACTACTAATGACATTGTTTTACTAACATGCCTAACTTGAATACTCATTTAGTAGTGTTGTGGACCCAAGAGCATTTGTTTGTGGAGGTGCTGAATGTTCACTTGTGCTCTTAACAGAACCGTCTGCACCTAAAGTTGACTGTATGATATTCTGTAAACTTCTTATATGTATCACTAACCGCTTTATTTCATTGTACAGTGGAACCTCGGTTTTTGTCATTAATTGGTTCCAGAAAGTCTGACGAAAACCGAATTCAACGAAAACTGAAGCAATATTTCCCATAAGAAATAATGTAAATCCAATTAATCCGTTCCAGACACCCAAAAGTATTAACAAAAAATACATTTTATAGAGAAAAACTATAATTTTTCATACAGAAAACAATGAGAAATAAATGTAAAGGATTAATGAAATGGATAAATGAACATTTAATATCACCTTTACCTTTATTGAAGACTCTTGTTGGCGTATGGAAGACGCGAGGAGGGGAGAGGGAGGAGGAGAGGTTATTGGTTGGAAGGGGAATCCCCCCCCATAAGGACTTCAGGCATCAAGTCCCTATCCGGGGTTACTTCCCTTCTTTGTCTTTTGCTGGCACTGGACCCCTGTCGCATAAAAAATCTGTCCAGAGAGGTCTGTTTCTGGTGTGTCTCTAAGATTTGCCTAAAATGGGACAAGGCATTGTCATTGAACATGTTGCAGACATGGCTTGGAACAGCTTTGTTAGGGTGATATTTCTCCACAAAACTTTGCAACTCACTCCATTTTGCACATGTCCTTAATCACTGAAGAAGGCACATTCTCCCCTCTCTCTTCCTCCTCCTCTGAAGCAATTTCCTCAGCTGCTGTCTGTTGCTGTTCCAGTTTAAGGTCTTGCAGTTCTTCAGTGGTTAGCTCTTCCCTGTGGTTGTCCACCAAATCTTCCACATCCTGGCCACTCACATCTAATCCTGTACTTTGCTACGAGTTCTTGAATTTTATCGTGTTTCTCGCCTTCTTAATCAAAGGGCTGGCACTCGGAACTTTCTTTGGCCCCATGGTCACTTATTTAGCAGTCACACTCAATAAACAAGCACAAAAAACAATGGATTATTACGAAATGTTTCAGATGAACGCGCAGGGTAATGCTCACTCAACGAGAAACAAAGCCAGATTGACTCAGAACGTGTGGAATGCTTTGTGTGGGCACAGGCAGGCGGACACGTTCGGTTTGGCGGACTGACAAAAACTGAGGTGATGAACGAAAACTGGGACAAAATTTTGACGAAAAAAGTCGTCGAAAACTGAATGCGACGAAAACCGAGGTTCCACTGTAATTTCTCTGCTAATTATTAAAATACTGTTGCTGTCTCGACTAGTCTTCATTTATTTCAAGTTGTTCAGTATTGGAAATGAAGTAAAAATTGAGTTTTTCCCTGGCAAAGAAAATTTGTATAATGAAAAATCATAAAAAGTACAGTGGACTCCCGAGTATCAGCTACCCTGAGTATCGGCTGGCTCGTGTTTCGGTCGCTTTTTTCGGCCCAATTATCGGCCGTTCCCGGTGTTTCGGCCCGGGTACCAGACCTGCCCACGCTTGAGAGCGTCCCCACGCAGGCATCGTGAGCCAGTCTAGCTTTTTTTAACACAATAAATTCGTTGTTTGTGATTGTGAAATAAGCCACCATGGGCCCAAAGAAACTTCATAGTGGCAGCCCTTTGGTAAAGAAAGTGACAAACACGATAGAATTCAAGAAAGAAATTGTAGCAAAGTACCAAAGTGGAGGAGGAAGAGAGGGAAGAATGTGTCTTCTTCAGTGATTCACTGATTCTACATATGTACGATACGATAAAGGCTATAGCACCAGCCAGCGATAAAGTGTAGCATTAACAGTGTAGCAAGTAAATTAAGCGATAGAAAAATGACGACACTCCATTGTTGTTCGAGGTAGTACATAGGGCCACTGAGACCAACGCCGCCCTCTGCCACCATCTCTTCCAAGGCAAGTGTAAATATTTCTTATTTATAAAGTGTAAATATTTCTTATTTATAAATTACATACATTGTTTCAGTGTGAATTAGTGGTGGTGGCCTGCTGCCTCCACCAACAGCAGTATATGTATGGCTTATGGTCAGTGGCCCTTATAAACCCAACAACAATAGTACACTACCACCAGTCCTCACATTCGTAATGACATATTTTATTCATTCTAGAGTATATATCATGTTTCTATATTAATATTGTTTATTATGTCATATTAGATGAATTGTGATAGATAAATAAGCCGTAGAGTTTATATTAATGTCGTATTGAAGGACTATCTTGTCCTGCCTCCAAACAAACTCTCCTGCCTCTCTCATACGCCAACAAGAGTCTTCAATAAAGGTAAAACTGATTCAAATGTTCATTTATCCATTAAAATTAGTGCTTTATATTTATTTCTCATTGTTTTCTGCATGTAAAACTATAGTATTTATTCTTTAAAAAAATGAATTTTTGGTGATTATTTTTGGGTGGAAACAGATTAATTGTATTTACATTACATGTATTTCTTAGGGGAAATATTAGTTCGACTTTCGGCCAGTTCGAGTTGAGGCCTAGCTCCTGGAATGGATTACGGCTGATATTCGGGGGTCCACTGTAATTGTAAGTTTAGGAATGATTACCAAATTACTTTGATCAAGATGAAGAAAATGTATAAAGTTTAACTTATTCAAATATTGGGAAATACATAAGTGAAAATTATTTGATCTTTCTCAATAAAAAAAATGTGGATAGAATAAACGTTTTAGCAAATTGCTAGTTTTGGAATGACTTCAATACATTGCTTTAGCCAAGGTGAAGGGGGTGTTTATACACACGTTCATTAATCCCACAGGTATAGAAGGATGTCTGGAGCATTTTCGGACCTAGGAGATGCCATATATCAACAACCAGTGTGAGTAGGTGGCTGGTTAGCCTGCTGTGCTTGCCCTCCATTATTCACAATAATGCTTAGATTGCAGTGTGCAACATGTGATGTCTCATGATTATCTCGCTACACTTATTTCTGAACTCCATGTACAGAATTCATTATATTTGCAATGTACATTATCTTCACAGAAATAAATGTTCAACACGTTAAAATTATTTCTGTTGTGTTTATAAATGTATAGTACAGTAAACCCTTAATAAAATGGACTAATGGTGGCTGGCCAGATGTCCATTAAATCACAATGTTAAACAGCAAAAAAAAAAAATTGAATTCACTACAATACTTTACTGTATACCTAATATAGTATTGTGTACACAGTTTACAGATACAGTGGTACCTCGAGTTACGATGGTCCCCAAAATCGCCCTTTTATGTAAGTTTATTTTTTTAAATGCTTTTGTAAGTATATTTTTGGGGGTGTAAAAGGACTAGTCTATTTTACATTATTCCTTATGGGGATAAATTCGTTTGGTAATGGCACTTGAACAGCATTCTCGAACGAAAAAATATCGTAACTCGAGGTACCACTGTATACTGTATTCACAATAAACGTTGAAAACAGAGGAGTTAAAATTATGACTCACGAAATCGTAATGACACGATTGCAAACAAACCACATACCACGGGTGGGGTTCGAACCCGCGGTCAGAGTGTCTCAGAACTCTAGACCGTTGCGTAAGCCACTGGGCCAGCTAGCTTCAATAAGATTCATCCAACTAGGTATATTTCTACACCATAGGAAGGTTAGCATAGGCACCACTGTGTCCACAAATGCAAGTTTTTACAGACGAATCTCCAGCTAGTATTGCCGTGACGAACTCTAGCTCAAGTCCCCTCAAAGCCGTCAACATGACTCACGAAATCGTAATGACACGATTGCAAACAAACCACATACCACGGGTGGGGAGTTAAAATTATAATTTAACTAGTGGATTTTTTCCATAATTTATATGGTCCATTATATCAATGACCATGTTATTGAGGGTTTACTGTACATGCAGTAGAAAACTTTGTCTCGCAATTATAGCTTATGTTTTCAATATTTTGCGATTTAATTTAGATTTTTATTTTAAAGAAAAGTGCTCCATTTTTATTAAGGCACACCAGAACAGAATTCATTTTATTTGTTGGTGCACGTTTCTGTTAAGGAGTGCCATGGTAACATGCAGGACACCCATCACTATGCACTGGGTAACTCCACTGTTTAACACTTTCACTCTCTAGACCCCCAAAATGAAACTTGCTCTCAATGTCCAAAAATTAAAAAAAAAATATTCTTATAAATTAAAACTGTGTTTTTGTGGTTGTAGTATATAAAAGTCCCATCAGTACTTGCTGAGACATAGAGGCGTGAAGTTGATGGTCGATGACCAGCCGAGGGCAACATCAGTGACTGCCACACATTCCACATTCTTTTATTTATTATTGTATCTCTTCTGGGGTTTTCTCATTTTTTACATTTTCTAGTAACTTTTGTGACCTGTGAGACCTATGTTATGCATCTGTTGTATGCAGCACAATACCTGCACTAATAGTCATGAGTATATAAAACTTGTTTACACACACAAACACAGGTAAAAAAAATTAACGTAACTACTGTTCTAATATTTATTTACATATATCCAGGCACTAGACATGTTTTTAAAACTGTTGCAGTCTGTGGAACTCTTTGAAACACAGCATCATACATAGCAGTATTTACACTCCTCAAAAATGTCTCCACGGCGATCATGTCAGGACTGTGAATGTTCACGAAACTGCGTGAGCTTACCAACATTGGTAATGAAGCCTCTACTGTTGGCAGACAGGATGATGATAGACTGGCTCCTCATACACAAATAACCCTCACATAGGAGAGAGAAGCTTATGACGACGTTTCGGTTCTACTTTTACCATTTACAAGTGTGACTTGTAGATGGTCCAAGTCGAACCGAAACGTAGTCATAAGCTTCTCTCTCCTATGTGAGGGTTATTTATGTATTGTTCCATTTACGGTATTGTGCCTTTTTTGTTCTTTGTGGCTCCTCATGTTTGTGTTCATCTTGATTAAGCAGGTGTGTAAGGTATCTGCTCTCAAGATAGGACACTGAAGCAGCCACTGGTTTAAGCAGGTGTGTAAGGTATCTTCTCTCAAGATAGGACACTGAAGCAGCCACTGGTATACATAAGGCACGAGTGGAGATAGGAGTAGGTGGATAAGTGCTTTGTGTCCACCAAGTCTGAGATCTTCTCCCTCTCTACCCCTTCTCCCCGTTCCCTCCCTCCTATCTTTCCTCAGGAAAGAATCTCGCTATGGATTCTATAGAAGATATAAGTTGGTAATGAGCATGTGTAGGTTACCGAAGATAGAGCTGCCAAACACCATGTATTACTTGCCTTGACACGGAAAGAGAAGTACAGACGTGCCTACCTTGAAAGGTAATGCACATTATAAGTAAATCATTGGAAAACTGGCAAATAAAATATCACATACCAGCAGTAAGTGCAAAATTATGAACTGTGAGGGAGGGGGGTCGAAACATATACTGGGAGTGAAGCACGTTGTTGCACTAGATAAGGACATGGTAGTAGTTACCATATTAAAACCTTTCCCCCCAAATGCATATAAACCATACAAGTTAAGTAACATTTTAAACTGATACAAGTAATTTTTTTTTTTTTTTTTTTTTTTTTTTTTTTTTTTTTACTATTTGGGTAGTAGACTGTGTAGATACTGTACACATCTTTATTGACAAGTGCACTGAGTGACCTCGTTGGTGTTAGTACTGTGCAAATATAACTTCTTTCTTGAGTATGTAACCTCAGTGAGGAACGCACAACTAATAAGAATATTGTTTGCATTTGGTTTGCAACTAGGCTACTCGTGGAGCCGGAGCTAAGGAGCCTGAGCTTTTTGAGAACGCTGAATCATTAAAGAAATTCCGTCTTATAGTGGAAGAGGAAAAGAGCGAGGAAGATATGATCACGACCAGTGGATCAGATAATACCTGACAGGAATGAAACGAGTGATGGTACGTGGGGAGGTGTCAGAGTGGGCGTCTGTGGCGAGCAGGGTTCCCAAGGGTCAGTCCTAGGCCGGTGCTACTTCTGGTACATGTGAATGACATGACAGACAGGATAGATTCAGAGGTGTTCCTGTTTGCAGACTACGTGAAGCTAATGCGGAGAATTGGACAGGCTGCAAAACTGGTCCAACAATTGGCTCCTGGAGTTTAACCTCACTAAGTGCAAAGTCATGAAGATTGGGGAAGGTCAAAGTAGACTGCACACAGAGTACAGGCTAGGGGGCCAAAGACTGCAAGCCTCACTCAAGGTAAAAAAGGATCTTGTAGTGAGTATAATACCGAAGACATCTCCTGAGGAGCACATCAACTAAATAACTACAGCAGCATATGGGCGCCTGGCAAACCTAAGTAGTGTTTCGACACCTTATCAAGGCATCGTTTAGGACTCTATACACAGTATACGTCAGGCCCATATTGGAGTATGCAGCACCAGTATAGAACCCACACCTGGTCAAGCACATCTAGAAATTAGAGAAAGTGTAAAGGTTTGCAACAAGATTAGTCCCGGAGCTGAGGGGCATGTCCTACGAGAAGAGGTTAAGGGAAATCGACCTGACAACACTTGAAGACGAAGAGATTAGGGGGAGGGGACATGATAACGGCATACAAAATACTGAGAAGAATTCACAGGATGGATAGGGACAGAATGTTTCAGAGATGGAACACAGCAACAAGGGGTCACAACTGGAAGTTGAGGACTCAGATGAGTCATAGGGATGTTAGGATGTTTTTCTTCAGCCATAGAGTTGTCAGGAAGTGGAATAATCTGGAGTGATGTAGTGGAGACAGGATCCATACACAACGATAAACCTCATGGAGCAGGGAGAGAGTGGACTTTAGTAGTGACTATTGAAGAGGCAGGGCCAGGAGATGTAACTCAACCCCTGCAGCCACAAATAGGTAAGTGTACACATGCACGCAGGCACGCGGAGGGAGGGAGGGAGGGAGCGAGAGAAAGGACTCCTATTCAGTGGTGCACTCTCAAGGAAATTGTTTGGAGAAGGCAGTGGCAGTGTCGACCAATACAATGCTGAGCTTCCAATAACACTGCCAAGAGTCTTTCCCTCCCTCCCCTATATCATTCCTCTCCTCGTATCTTCTCCCCTCTCCCATACCTCTCCCCCTCCCACACCTCTCCCTCTCACCTTACTCTCCCCTCACCTCTTCACCTCTACCTTCTCTCCCCCTCTCTTCCACCACCTCTACCCACTCTCCCCCTCTCTTCCACCACCTCTACCCACTCTCCCCCTCTCTTCCACCACCTCTACCCACTCTCCCCCTCTCTTCCACCACCTCTACCCACTCTCCCCCTCTCTTCCACCACCTCTACCCACTCTTCCCCTCCCATCACCTCTTCCCCTCCCATCACCTCTTCCCCTCCCATCACCTCTTCCCCTCCCATCACCTCTTCCCCTCCCATCACCTCTTCCCCTCCCATCACCTCTTCCCCTCCCATCACCTCTTCCCTCCCATCACCTCTTCCCCACCTCTCTCCTACCACCTTTCCTCCCCTCTTCCATCACCTCTCCTCTCCCACCTCTACCCACTCTTCCCATCTCCCACCACCACCTCCTTCTTGTAGATTCGCCGGTACATCCGGCCCAGGTCTTCTCCAGATGGTGACCCGGCGACCACCTCCTCTTTCCCACCACCTCTCCTCCTCTCTCCCACGTCTCTTCCTCCTCTCTCCCCACTCTACCCCCTGTCTGTCTCAGTAGTTCCACAACAGGTTGATGATAATTAGGTATCATCATAGGGGAACATTTAAGTAGTTGCCAGAAGTTTTTCTTCCAACTTTGTTGTTTACTTACCTGAGAGGCTTCAAATATTTACCGCTGGTGTACTGCGACCAGGACAATATTCTTGGAAGAATTGGCATGTGCAGGTTCCTTGTGACCGAGGTTGTTCAACCCATTCCCATCTTGGAATTGTACAGAGAGCTTTCAAAAGCCTCTCCTGTTTGGCTTCAAACGACGGCAAAGTGAAAATGTAAGTGTGTATGTTGTACATCTGCATGTTTTGTGTAACATTTGGTTAAATATATTTCAGCCTACCAAGTTTGAATGGCTTTAGTGTTTCAGTATTTAATGGCTGCTGTATCATATGGAGAAGTTAGTTCCTGTTGAGTTTTGTTTGTGTTCGGCCAACTTTGTCATTTTACTAAATTAGTTTATAAAACAGGGAATCACTGGAATGTGTTCAGTAACTGGAGAATGCCTCTTCTGATTCCCTTCAAATTTTCAGCCTTGATGGGTTTTGCAGAAAGCAAAGTTCACATTGTCATAGGAATACCCAAGTCCCAATTTGCCAGTTTTAGGAAAAAATAAAATTGGACTTAATTTTTTTAGGATTGTTGAGAAATATAAATAGAATATAACTTGTAAAAGTTTTTTTTTTTTCACAAGTTTAGTGAACCCTTACACGATCATCTTAAAATTTTCAACCCCAGTGAACTGTTGCTAGGCGAATGAACTGTTGCTAGGCGAATGAACTGTTGCTAGGCGAATGAACTGTTGCTAGGCGAATGAACTGTTGCTAGGCGAATGAACTGTTGCTAGGTGAATGAACTGTTGCTAGGTGAATGAACTGTTGCTAGGTGAATGAACTGTTGCTAGGTGAATGAACTGTTGCTAGGTGAATGAACTGTTGCTAGGTGAATGAACTGTTGCTAGGTGAATGAACTGTTGCTAGGCGAATGAACTGTTGCTAGGCGAATGAACTGTTGATAGGCGAATGAACTGTTGCTAGGTGTATGAACTGTTGCTAGGTGAATGAACTGTTGCGTGAATGAACTGTGTGCGAATGAACTGTTGCTAGGCGAATGAACTGTTGCTAGGCGAATGAACTGTTGCTAGGCGAATGAACTGTTGCTAGGCGAATGAACTGTTGCTAGGCGAATGAACTGTTGCTAGGCGAATGAACTGTTGCTAGGCGAATGAACTGTTGCTAGAATGAACTGTTGCTAGGCGAATGAACTGTTGCTAGGCGAATGAACTGTTGCTAGGCGAATGAACTGTTGCTAGGCGAATGAACTGTTGCTAGGCGAATGAACTGTTGCTAGGCGAATGAACTGTTGCTAGGTGAAGGTTGGTGGAACAGGTAACAAGTTCAGGGGCTCCCTGCACAGTTTTTATATAGATCATTTGGGAAATTGGTTTCCTCGCTATAACTTTATAAAGCCTCTTTTGATGGGCTTCTAAATGTCAACACTTGTGTGTCCTGCTTAAGAAGGTTGATGTTAATGGAGTGTGTAGGTGCCATCTTACTATCTTAATACCCAAATGCTATATAATTGTTTGTTATTAAATAAAGGAAGTATGCCTCCTCAAGGAAGATGCCTTCATGCTGGTGAGGAGTGTTGATCCAGGGAACTAGAATTATCCTCCTCTTTCTTGCATCAAATCTGAATCTCATAAGGAGTCTGATAAAGTGAAATAGTAAATGTCTGTTCGGCCTATCATCTTAAGAGAGTATTTCACTGTTGCTAGCAGAATCAACAGAGTGACTGTTTAACCTGCCGTAAACAGTGATTATCTGATAGAATTTTTCTTGTGCACTCGATCCCGTTTCCTGTTCTCTTCTCAGACCTTCTATCTTGTATTTCATTTATTGGCGTTGTGATACACTATAATTGGTTTATTTTTAATGAATATAAGATAGTCTTACCTAACTTAAGCTAAATAACATACTTAACTTCAGCTATATAAAATAACGTCAAGAAATTTGCTGCAGACTGTATGTGAAAAATTCTCTAATTTGTGAGGATGTTGTTACATTGTCTTGATTCTGATTTGTTGCATCTTGCTGACCTGTCAGCTGCTGCAGCTGCTGCTCTGGTTACTTGCTGTCCCTCCCATCTCGCACTTCCTGTCTTTCTTCACTGTTCTATCTTTCTACCCCTTCCCCTTTCCCCTCTTTTGGGTTCCGTTCCTTTTCATTTCTCTTGCAGTTCTTCTTCCTTTTAATCATAAATTTTTTCTTCTCGTATTCCACCATCACTCATTTCTACTTCTATTCTTTACTTTCATTTCTCTCCTTTTCATTTTTCTTTAATTTTCCTTTTTCTTTCTCCTTCCCTTGTTCCGTTCCTTCGTCTTCGTGTTCATGGCAGTACAAATGCAGTCATGGGCTGTCATGTCCAGACAAGACGCCAGGGTCCTGGCTGCCCCCTCCCCTAACCTCACCTCCGCCCTTTACCATCCATCACCACAACGAGATTGTTGTTGCTGCTGCTGCTGCTCCTGCTGTTGCTGCTCCTGCTGCTGCTGTTGTTACTGCTGCTGTTGCTGCTGCTGCTGTTGTTGCTGTTGCTCCTGCTGCTGCTGTTGCTCCTCCTGCTGCTGTTGTTGTTGCTGCTGCTGTTGTTGCTGCTGCTGTTGCTGTTGCCTGCTGCTGCTGTTGCTCCTGCTGTTGTTGTTTCTGCTGTTGCTCTTGTTGCTGCCATACTTCACCATCACATTGTTTAGTATGATGCTGGGTCACTATCACTATACTTCACATTTAGTATGATGCTGGGTCACTATCATCATCCTTCACATTGTTTAGTATGATGCTGGGTCACTATCACTATACTTCACATTTAGTATGATGCTGGGTCACTATCATCATCCTTCACATTGTTTAGTATGATGCTGGGTCACTATCACTATACTTCACATTGTTTAGTATGATGCTGGGTCACTATCATCATCCTTCACATTGTTTAGTATGATGCTGGGTCACTATCACTATACTTCACATTTAGTATGATGCTGGATCACTATCATCCTTCACATTGTTTAGTATGATGCTGGGTCACTATCACTATACTTCACATTGTTTAGTATGATGCTGGGTCACTATCATCATCCTTCACATTGTTTAGTATGATGCTGGGTCACTATCACTATACTTCACATTGTTTAGTATGATGCTGGGTCACTATCACCATACTTCACATTTAGTATGATGCTGAGTCACTATCACCATACTTCATTGTTTAGTATGATGCTGGGTCACTATCATCATCCTTCACATTGTTTAGTACGATGCTGGGTCACTATCACTATACTTCACATTTAGTATGATGCTGGGTCACTATCACTATACTTCACATTTAGTATGATGCTGGGTCACTATCACCATACTTCATTGTTTAGTATGATGCTGGGTCACTATCACCATACTTCACATTGTTTAGTATGATGCTGGGTCATTATCATCATCCTTCACATTGTTTAGTATGATGCTGGGTCACTATCACTATACTTCACATTTAGTATGATGTGGGTCACTATCACCATACTTCACATTGTTTAGTATGATGCTGGGTCACTATCACCATACTTCACATTTAGTATGATGCTGGGTCACTATCACCATACTTCACAGTTTAGTATGATGCTGGGTCACTATCACCATCACATTGTTTAGTATGATGCTGGGTCACTATCATCATCCTTCACATTTAGTATGATGCTGGGTCACTATACTTCATTGTTTAGTATGATGCTGGGTCACTATCACCATACTTCATTGTTTAGTATGATGCTGGGTCACTATCACCATACTTCATTGTTTAGTATGATGCTGGGTCACGATCACCATACTTCATTGTTTAGTATGATGCTGGGTCACTATCACCATACTTCATTGTTTAGTATGATGGGTCACTATCACCATACTTCATTGTTTAGTATGATGCTGGGTCACTATCACCATACTTCACATTTAGTATGATGCTGGGTCACTATCACCATCACATTGTTTAGTATGATGCTGGGTCACTATCATCATCCTTCACATTGTTTAGTATGATGCTGGGTCACTATCACCATACTTCATTGTTTAGTATGATTTGGGTCACTATCACCATACTTCATTGTTTAGTATGAATGACATCTTGGTTTGGCTCTTCATATTATTTTTAATATAAAAAATACAAGGAGGAATATAATAGTGAGTTATCCCGGGGAAATTAGCAAAACACGGCCACGTTACATAGGTTTTAGTAGATGTCAATACCTGCACCATGAATCTTAATAAGGTACACAAAGTCTAATAATATTTTGTACTTCTGTTCTCTATACAATACGAACACTTAAGAAACTAATGTTAAATTTTCTTTTGGTAAAATGTTTTAAAATTAAACATTATTTTCTTTCAAATCCTTGAATTGATATATTAGAAGAATTGTGCGTATTGATGCAGTGATGAAATACATCTCTGCCATGCTGAAAGAGGCTCTCCTTGACACCTTTTATGAGCTTTTCTAGGCTATTGGTGCCCACTCTCAACAAACAGCTGTGAAAAACACTCCTTCAATATTTTGCTCCCACATCGCTCAAGTTGGTTCTCTCTCTCTCTCTCTTTCTCTTCTCTTCTCTCTTCTCTTTCTCTCTCTCTCTCTCTCTCTCACGTGAGTGTGGCAGGTCAGTCATACTTTCTCTGGTGATGCACCACTGTGGTTCTGGTGATGCCACCACTGGTGCTGGTGATGCCACAACTGTAGTTCTGGTAATGCCACCACTGTGGTTCTGGTGATGCCACCACTGGTGCTGGTGATGCCACCACTGTGGTTCTGGTGATGCCACCACTGTGGTTCTGGTGATGCCACCACTGTGGTTCTGGTGATGCCACCACTGTAATATTGGTGATGCCACCACTGTGGTGCTGGCGATGCACCCACTGTGGTGCTGGCGATGCAACTACTGTGGTGATGGTGCTGACATCACTGTGCTGCTGGTGGTGCTGACATCACTGTGCTGCTGGTGGTGCTGACATCACTGTGCTGCTGGTGTTGCTACCACTGTGGTGGTGCTGGCGCTGGCGCCACTGTGGTGCTGGCGCTGCCGCCACTGTGGTGCTGGCGCTGCCGCCGCTGTGGTGCTGGCGCTGCCGCCACTGTGGTGCTGCCGCCACTGTGGTGCTGGTGATGCCACCACCCACTCATCACACCTGCTTCGAGGCTTCCTCCGACGTAATCTTTATATAATTATTCAAGATTGGGTATTAGGTGGAATTTGATGGAATTTATATATGCAAGGTGCCAGGTAGCGGTGTGTACACACCGCATCTCCAAGGTGCCAGGTAGCGGGTGTGGCACACCGCATCTGCAAGGTGCCAGGTAGCGGTGTGCACACCGCATCTCAAGGTGCCAGGTAGGTGGCCACGCATCTGCAAGGCCAGGTAGCGGTGTGTGGCACACTGCATCTGCAAGGTGCCAGGTAGCGGTGTGTGGCACACTGCATCTGCAAGGTGCCAGGTAGCGGTGTGTGGCACACTGCATCTGCAAGGTGCCAGGTAGCGGTGTGTGGCACACTGCATCTGCAAGGTGCCAGGTAGCGGTGTGTGGCACACTGCATCTGCAAGGTGCCAGGTAGCGGTGTGTGGCACACTGCATCTGCAAGGTGCCAGGTAGCGGTGTGTGGCATACTGCATCTGCAAGGTGCCAGGCAGCGGTGTGTGGCACACTGCATCTGCAAGGTGCCAGGCAGCGGTGTGTGGCACACTGCATCTGCAAGGTGCCAGGTAGCGGTGTGTGGCACACTGCATCTGCAAGGTGCCAGGTAGCAGTGTGTGGCACACTGCATCTGCAAGGTGCCAGGTAGCACTGTGTGGCACACTGCATCTGCAAGGTGCCAGGTAGCTGTGTGTGTCACACTGCATCTGCAAGGTATAAGGTGACACTGTGTGGCACTCTGCACCTTCAAGGTGTAGGGTGACATTTATTGGCACTCTGCATCTACAACGTGGCAGTGTGTGGCACCACTCTTACACAGTGGCAGTGCAGCTGGTATTAGCTGCCGCCGACTTTCCCTTCTTCTCAGTTCGGCAGACAAATTTGAAAATTTCATAAAGTGAGAGTTAGGAGAGACTTTTTTCTGTTGTATGATTCTTATATGTTGTTTATAATAAATGATATATTGCTTGGATGGCTGACGTGTACTTACCTTGTGGAGGAGCATTGTACTGCGCACCTGAAATAAAGAAGTGCAAAGTACCATTAGCAAGAGCCCTTAGTGTTCTTTGGAGAAAGATCTAGGTGAAATGCCGGAGGACTTAGAGTGCAGACATAAGGGAGGTAGTAGAGCACTAGCTAAAAATTACATACTAGTAGCCCTCACTTCTCACATCATAAAAATCTTTGAAAGAGTGATGAGACGGCAGATTACGAAGTTCATGGACCAGCACAACCAACATAACCCGAACCAGCATGGCTTCAGAGCGGGACGATCATGCCTGTCACAGTTGCTGAACCATTATGACAGAATTACGGAGGCATTGGAGGACGACCAAAACGCAGATGTGATTTACACAGATTTTGCAAAGGCGTTTGACAAATGCGATCATGGATTGATCGCGCACAAAATGAGGGCCATAGGCATTACTGGGAAGGTAGGCAGATGGATTTTAGAGTTCCTAACACACAACACAAAAAGTAGTAGTGAACATGGCAAGATCCAGCATCAGCGAGGTCAAAAACGCAGTGCCCCAAGGCACTGTCCTGGCACCTCTGCTGTTTCTCATCCTCATAGCAGACATTGATAAAAACACCCAGCACACTTTTGTATCGTCATTTGCAGATGACACTAAAATAATCATGAAAGTCACTACGGTAGAGGACACTGAAAAATTACAGGAAGACATAAGCAGTGTTTTCCAATGGGCAGTGGAGAACAACATGACGTTCAATAGTGATAAGTTCCAGCTGCTTAGGTATGGAAAGAATGAAGAACTCAAAAGGAACACTATATACAAAACGCAAGAACGAAAGGAACCCGTAAAGGACTTGGGAATAATTATGTCTGCTGATCTTTCTTTTAAAGACCATTATACAGAGATCACAACAGCCAGGAAGATGACGGGGTGGGTATTGAGAACTTTCAAAACAAGGGAAATAATGCCGATGGTGACACTCTTCAAATCGCTAGTGCTCCCTCACTTAGAATATTGCTCAGTGCTGACGGCCCCGTTCAGGGCAGGAGAAATATCAGAGCTGGAACAAATACAGAGATCGTTTACGACTCGCATTGAGCCAGTGAAACATCTAAATTATTGGGAACGCCTTCAAGTCTTGAACATGTACTCATTGGAGCGGAGGAGAGAGAGATACATGATAATATATATCTGGAAAGTACTCGAGGGGCTGGTCCCAAATCTGCACACTGCCATAACATACTGGAGTGAGAGATATGGGAGGAAGTGTAAAATAAACCCAGTGAAGAGCAGGGGTGCGGTGGGGACAATAAGGGAACACTGTATCAATATCCGGGGTCCCAGACTATTCAACATCTTACCAGAAGATATCCGAAACATGGCTGGAACAAGTGTAGAAGCCTTCAAGAGGAAACTGGACAAGTATCTTCACCAGGTGCCAGATCAACCAGGCTGTGACGGATATGTGATGCAGCGGGCCTCCAGCAGCAACAGCCTGGTTGACCAGGCAAGCACCAGACGAGCCTGGCCCATGGCCGTGCTCAGAGAGTAGAGAAACTCTCGAAACTCTTCAAAGGTAAAGGTACCTGTACTTTGTGTTACAAGTAGAATATTGGTGTGTCTTCCTCAGAGTATCATTTGTTTCTTGTAAATGAAGCGTGGGTTCTTGTTACCGTAGAGTATAATGTATACAATACATTATAAGTAGAACGTGGGTATATTTTTCCTTAGAGTATTTTACGTACCTTGTAATTAGGTCGTGGATAGTGATGCCGCATAGGTTACTGGTGAGAAGTTTCCACTCAGTCGCAAGGTCCCTGTTTGATTCCCTGGAGAAACATAATAGCAAGTTTCCATAAACACCTGCTACATCCCCCCTTGTCCCCCTAGCAGTAAACATAAACATAGGTGCCGATGTATTAGCCGACTGTTGTGAGAACTTACAGGAGAAAATGTATTTGAAAACTTAGTAGTGCTGGAATGACTTATGTATTGTGAGAAAACGCTCCAGTCCTGTGCAGGAGGATGCAGTATCTGCTGAAAGTGTTAATCTTGGGTAAAAAATTATCTGTGTACTCAATGTTAATAAAAATAATGGGTATGTGTTGCCATAACATATATGAACCTTGGAAGTAGAACGTTACCTGAAGGACGTTTCCGGGGGGTCAACAGACCAGGCAGGATTGTTACTGCTGGCCATACATGGCTGATAGTGTTTGTGTTGTGGTCTGAGACTGCAGTCTTCGACACCTATGTCGTGGACTACGTCCTCTTATTTATAAATATAAAGCCTAGGGTGTTTTCCTGTCTGGTAGGTTCGGCTATCTGCTTTCTGAAGGTGGATTTATTGTAGAGGTTTAATAATTGTGTTGTGCGAGACTGTTCCTTCAAACTAACTCCAGGGTTGACTCTGCAATTAGTCTTTACTACGTTCTTCCATTTAAGATGTCTCATTAGAGTCCCCAAGCAAGAGGATATTTTGGTCTGGGTTTGGTAGGTTTTCAATACAATGCTCGATCTCCAGTAACTGTTTTGTGAACTGTTAGGATGTCTAATCCGGTGGTTTATAAACAAGCACAATAACTAGGTTCTGGTTTTCGATTTTGACTGCTAAAACTTAAATTACATCATTAATGGTGTTCACTAACTCATTGCCTACGAGTGACTATAAGCATGTTAGTGTGTGTTCCCGTAATAGTAGAATTGTAGGAAGAGAGTGGTCGAACTTTTGAAAATAAATTCCCGTAGAAATAATTTACATGTCATTTGATGTAAAATTGTGTCATAAATCATACCTTTAAAATGTCTAACAATTCACTTTTAGGAAAAGCTTTACAGGGGATTTAAAATAAGGACTTTTCAAGCCTGTGTTAGTTTTATTTTCTCCCAAATGAATTAGGGGTATGACATTGTCTTTATGCACTTTGTCTCTAGAACATTAGTATTGGCATCAGTGACTAACAAGTTCAGTGTTGTTGCAGGATTCATCTCTACATCATGAACATGCCATTATACACTTTAAACAATTTTGTGACAACAGATTTGTACCACATAGATTCTTTTCTGTTTGCTTGCACTTGCACCGTATAAATTTTGGGACTTTTGATAGTACTGTATCATTTTAAGTTATGGTGGGTTGTAGGGATCCATTGTCCTCCTTCCAACCCCACATACGGGGTTTTTAAGCTGTCATTGCTGAGATAGTCATCTCACAGCCTGTAAGTGGAAGTGTTAAGATGTGATAGTGAACTGCACGTTCAGTAGGTAGTAACTGATGTGGTTGCACTCTTATCTTGGCCTTCATTGCCATGTATCTGGCACACCTCGGTGAGTGTCTCCTTCCTACTTCCTCCATCAAACAAAAGACTAATTCCAGCATCACCAACTTCTACTGTTGTCTTGTATCGCATGCTCAAGGAATAGCTACACCAGTTGTTCTGCAGTGAAACCCTTGAAGCTCAGTTTGCTGAAGTCTCCAAACTGTGTGGCAGATTTCAACACCTTATATAGCCTTATTCTGGGTGATGGAATGTGACAGGGAGAGAGTTAGCTTTCATTCCCACAATATAACTATCATAGAGATCAGGGTTGCTGCATACTGCTCAAGTATCCAATTTTGTTAAAAAAAAAATATCAGCCCCAGAATGGTTTCTCGACGTAGATATAATAGTACCTGGACACCGTGGACCAGTACTGGCGTAGTCTTGAATTTTGCCGGGGTCCTGCCTTCCTCCTCTCGCCTCTCTCTTCTTGGCAAACTTTGAGCCACCAAACTAAATTTAAACTTTTCATATATCATTACTATCTCAGTTCAGTTTTGTAATAAGTGATAATAATTATAATGTATTTTTCTGAAAGAGTTTGTGACGTCAAAAGGAGAGTAATAAACGGAGTAATAGGTTAAGTGGAGATTGTGACGTTAATTTTGAGTTGTGTAGGTGGATACGTCGTGTTTGTAGGTGGATATGTGGTGTGTGTAGGTGGATGTCGTGTGTAGGTGGATACGTCGTGTGTGAGTGTGTAGGTGGATACGTCGTGTGTGAGTCTGTAGGTAGATACGTCGTGTGTGAGTCTGTAGGTGGATACGTCGTGTGTGAGTCTGTAGGTGGATACGTCGTGTGTGAGTCTGTAGGTGGATACGTCGTGTGTGAGTCTGTAGGTGGATACGTCGTGTGTGTGTGTAGGTGGATACGTCGTGTGTGTGTAGGTGGTTACGTCGTGTGTGTGTAGGTGGTTACGTCGTGTGTGTAGGTGGTTACGGCGTGTGTGTAGGTGGTTACGTCGTGTGTGTGTAGGTGGTTACGTCGTGTGTGTGTAGGTGGTTACGTCGTGTGTGTAGGTGGTTACGTCGTGTGTGTAGGTGGTTACGTCGTGTGTGTAGGTGGTTACGTCGTGTGTGTGTAGGTGGTACGGTACGTCGTATGACATGTTTGCTGTTGCTAAGTGTGTGCTCAGTGTGAACCTACATTAACTTAACTAATCAAACAGCAATAGCAGTATTTATAGCAACAATAGTTGTAATGGTAGCAGCAGTGGTCTCGTAATGCTGCCTATAGGATCAATAGTAATACCCACAGCAGTTGTACTATTAGTAATAGTAGCATAGTAGAAGCAGAAGCAGTAGTAGTAGCAATTATATCAGTAGTAGTAATAACCATAACTGAAACATTAGTGTTAATCATGGAATTATAGTAACGGTTATCACTTAAGTTTTAACTTAGCGTATTAGGGAGAAGTACGATGTTTGGTGGAACTTATTACCCAGTTGACTTTATCCAGTCGACTTTATCTGCTCGCTAGGTGCTTCAAGTGACTTGGTAATACCTAGATAAGTGATTTAGCGTCAGAAGCAACTTTGTTGTGACGGTACAATGTGTGTAATTCAATACAACTTGGAGGTGTTGCCTAGGTATTGAGTGTTCCAAGGAGCGAGATTCAATACAACGTGGGGTGTTACTAAGTGTGAGAGGTAGGGTTGAGTAAGTGTTCAGGGAGTGAGATTCAATACAACGTGGGGTGTTACTAAGGGTGAGAGGTAGGGTTGAGTAAGTGTTCAGGGAGTGAGATTCAATACAGGGTTGGAGTCAGGCCAAAGGGAGGCGGGAGGGACGAGGTCGAAGTGTCACCGCACTGTATTACCTTCCACCCAGCCACTGCCGCTCACCCACCCTCTCGCCCACCCGCCTGCTACTATCCTACTACCACAGATTGCTTGCAGATATCTCTCAAAATTTGTTGGCTTGTATATACAGCAATGCATGGCAGATCAAGCAGGTTATGATGGGTGTGTAGCCTGACTGACGAACACATCACCAGGGAGGTGTGAGAGTAGTTGGAAAAAACGTAAACATTATTTTGTTCATTCGTAGTTTAGTTAAGGCATCGACTGTACCATGCCCCCGGAGGCCTGTGTGAAAAGGAACACACGAAAGATTAACTTTAATCCCTTTATGTAGTGCACGTCTGTGTCTGGCCTCGTGCATAGCATGTTACATTCATACTTGGGATTACTTACACCAGGTAATCCCAGTAATGAGTCGTAAACAATGACAGTATCTGCAGTTTCATATATGTAGGTACACTTAGTTGTGGCAGTACTTTGACACATTACTTTTGTATATAATGTCATCTGTATAGCATAACCAAGATTTTCCTTAACACCTGATAGCGTTTGAAATGAAACGTAGCTTATTTACCGGTCAGCAGGTCAGCCACTACGGCTACGGTAACGTGACTGTCATCTCTCTAAACACTCCGGGTTTTGTTCTTCATGAATATAATTGAGGTAAGAATATCAGCAGTGGGTTTGCACACGTGTGTTGGTATACTCACCCATATGTACTCGAGTATTCGTGGTTGCGGGGATAGTCTTGGTTTCTGGCCCTAAGTTGCCGCTTACCTGTTTTACTATCCTCGTGGGCCTTGTTACAACTGTTCTTAAAATAGTGAATGAAACCTGCCTTCATTACGTCGTCATCAAAGGTTATTCCACTTCCTGACAACGCTCAGAATGAGAAAATTCTTCCTGTCTATTTCTTTAACATCAAACTGTCCTCATTTCTCGCCTCTCGAAAAGTATCTCTGTCCAACGCGTGAAGTCCTTTGAGTATTTTGTGTATCAAGTATCACGTTTAGTTCTTTTACCGACTTTTCATAACTTTTACATATTAGGTATGGTACTTGTCTCGTTGCTAACCTCTGCACTTTCTCCAGTTTTTTATATTTATTTTATCAGATATGGGTCCCACATTGGTGCTGCATACTCCAGATGAGTCACGAACGACTGTCGAAATAACTGAAAGCTAATTTTTAATTCGATAAATGAGCATTAACTGCAGAGGTTATTCGATCGATGTGCTCCTCAGGCGCTGTGCTGGGTACTTCACCCCAAGGTCTTCCCCTGAGTGATGTTTGCAGACTGTGTCCCGAAAGTCTGTACTGAATTTTCGGTGATTGAGTACGCGCACACGCATGTGTGTACGTATGTACTAGGCCCATCTCATAAACTTCATCGACTGGTATTAATGGTTTCTGAACCCTGTCATATCTATTGTTGAAACTGTTTGGAATTTGCCACTTCTACCTGATAAAGGACTTTCTGACATCCCTGTGATTATCTTCCCCCCCCTCCCCCCCTTTTTTTCCATGTGTCCGCCTTATGCTAGGTCCTCTCATTGTAAAAAGTCGCAGTCATGTGCTTCCTTGTCTTCATATATTCCAAGGCCATCTTTTAACTCTGCAGCTAATATGGTTGGAAACCTTTGCTCCTTATAAAGCTTTTAAGCATGCTTAATCAGGCGGGGATTTAAAGCTGGTGCTGCATTTTCTAAGATGGACCTGATATACGTTGTGTACGGAGTCTTAAAAGGTTCTTTGTTGAGGTTCCTAAATGCTATTCTGAAATTTGCTAGACTTGAACTGGCTACCTAAGTAGTATGGGATATGTTCTCTTCCAGCGATATCTTTGGTATGATGTTTACTCTCGGATCTCTCCCCCTCGTCGATACGTGTAGTTTCTCACCTCCCAGTCTGTATTGCATCTCAAGTTTCTCTCCCCTTCGCCAAGTTTCATGATTTTGCACTTGTTTGAATTGAACTACAGCAGCCACTTGCTTCACCACGCTAGTAACGTGTCTGAATCTTGCTGGAGCCCTTCGCTGGCTTCTGTTCACAGTTTACTAATTGTAAATCATATGTAGCGTTATATAGCATTCTCCCATCTAGCAGATCATTTACACGTGTCAAAAAATTAGCTTTTCTGGTACTGATTCTTGGAAAGAAATTAGGGGTGAGTGAGGCATTACTTTTTACCAGTTCAACTTTACACTCCCGTACTGTCATTCTGTCTTTCAGGTGCTCCTTCATTCACTGTATGAATTTCCTAGTATTCCTACTTGCTGTTCAAGTTTGTGGAGCAGTCTGTCATATGCTTTGTTCCAGTCCAGGAAGATGCAGTCTGCTCATCTTCGTTTTTCCAATTAATCTCGGTAACTCTGTCATAGACCTCCAACAAATTAATTAGACGTGATCTATTATCTGTGAATCCTGTTGGTTTTCACTGGTGGTGTGTGCGTGCCTGTGCTCGCGTGTGTACGTAGGTGGAGTGTCTTGAATTGGTGAAGACGTGTGTAAGTGAAATATTGTAATGCAGCAGCAACGGCAGCCAGCAGCAACCCGCAGCTTCTTCCTTCGTCACAGGCTGATTAAAACACCTCGAGCAAACATGAAAAACTGTCCATGAGGGTACCAAGAATGTAGAGCAATGCCTCAGGCAGGGTTTGGGGGGGTACGTGGCCAGGGGACAGTGTATGTGGTACTAGCTTTGAAGACGGAGTAGTTGGGAAGTGATGAATCAAGGGGGGAGGGGCGCAGCAGCAGCAGCAGCATCATAGGTGGGGAGGTAGAGCAGGGGGTAGGGATATGTGGGGTGGATGAGGGAGAGTAGAGGTGGGGTGGATGAGGGAGAGTAGAGGTGGGGTGGATGAGTGAGAGTAGAGGTGGGGTGGATGAGTGAGAGTAGAGGTGGGAAGTGGATAGGGGAGGGAGAGTAGAGGTGGGGTGGATGAGGGAGAGAGGTGGGGTGGATGAGGGAGAGTAGAGGTGGGGTGGATGAGGGAGAGTAGAGGTGGGGTGGATGAGGAGAGTAGAGGTGGGGTGGATGAGTGAGAGTAGAGGTGGGGTGGATGAGTGAGAGTAGAGGTGGGGTGGATGAGTGAGAGTAGAGGTGGGGTGGATGAGTGAGAGTAGAGGTGGGGTGGATGAGTGAGAGTAGAGGTGGGGTGGATGAGTGAGAGTAGAGGTGGGGTGGATGAGTGAGAGTAGAGGTGGGGTGGATGAGTGAGAGTAGAGGTGGGGTGGATGAGTGAGAGTAGAGGTGGGGTGGATGAGTGAGAGTAGAGGTGGGGTGGATGAGTGAGAGTAGAGGTGGGGTGGATGAGTGAGAGTAGAGGTGGGGTGGATGAGTGAGAGTAGAGGTGGGGTGGATGAGTGAGAGTAGAGGTGGGGTGGATGAGTGAGAGTAGAGGTGGGTGGATGAGTGAGAGTAGAGGTGGGGTGGATGAGTGAGAGTAGAGGTGGGGTGGATGAGTGAGAGTAGAGGTGGGGTGGATGAGTGAGAGTAGAGGTGGGGTGGATGAGTGAGAGTAGAGGTGGGGTGGATGAGTGAGAGTGGAGGTGGGGTGGATGAGTGAGAGTGGAGGTGGGGTGGATGAGTGAGAGTGGAGGTGGGGTGGATGAGTGAGAGTGGAGGTGGGGTGGATGAGTGAGAGTGGAGGTGGGGTGGATGAGTGAGAGTGGAGGTGGGGTGGATGAGTGAGAGTGGAGGTGGGGTGGATGAGTGAGAGTAGAGGTGGGGTGGATGAGTGAGAGTGAGGTGGGGTGGATGAGTGAGAGTGGAGGTGGGGTGGATGAGTGAGAGTGGAGGTGGGGTGGATGAGTGAGAGTGGAGGTGGGGTGGATGAGTGAGAGTGGAGGTGGGGTGGATGAGTGAGAGTAGAGGGGGATGGGGAGGAATGGTGGATAAGTGAGGCAAGAGAAGGAAGGAACAGATTTACTTTATGGATAATAATGTGTGTTATAAGTGTGGAGAGTCAACAATATATACAACACTTACTGCTCCACAGCGGTGTGGTTGTCCTTGTACTTGCTTATAAACGTCAATAAAGTTATTTAAATAGACTCGTCCATCGCCACAGTCGTTGAGGACGTATCTTCACTCACTGTACTAGTCGAGGTCTGCTGAAGAATATATTCTCTCCTATGAGCTTCTGTCACCCATTTAAACAATATCACGTCTGTCCAGAGAAATAATTTTGTACCATACAAGTATGTGTACTCGCATAGTTGTATTTGCAAGGGTTGATTAATAGTTCTTGGCCCCCGCCTCTTAACTTTTATCTACCGGTCTCCCTGATTTCTGACCTCCAGGTCCCAATCATATGTAAAAGCCATACAATAGTGTTATCTGTTCTATGTAATAAATCTATGGTTATATTTACCAGCCCCAGAAATGGTGTAGGTGGTTTGAGAGAGACGAACAACTCTTGTCTTTTATGTAAGAGACTAACACGCTTGTGGTAGTTTCTTGACCCGGGAAAATAGCAGTCCTGGAAAAATATATATTTATTGTGCATCCTTAGTTTGCCCTTACTGTTTATGCAATAATTTCAATTATGTATCTAGATTTTTTTTTTTACATCTACCACAAAGGTAGGGTTACTACTACTACTACTACCACTACTACCCCCCCCCCCTTAACTCCCTCCCTCCCTCGTGAGTGCGCGCGCATACTTTCCTTCCCACCTCCAAGACTAGTACATTTGACTGGTTTTCCTGGATTCCTTCATAAATGCTACCTTGCTCACGCACTAACTACGTGTATCCACTCGTCCTGATCTAATACACACACCACTGAATGCTCATAGTCCCATAAATCTTGCTCAACATACATTGCACAAGCCTTCAAGTTTGAAATAAGGCGTTCTCGAGTAATAAACGAAAATATTGCCGAGAATGTTACGAAAAAATAAGTCTTCCTTAATTAAACTTAAATCACCCGCGGATCTGTAGTTTTTTCAGTTGTCTTTTCTCACTTACATTCCATTTAAAATTCTCTACAATCCTGAAAGAATTTTTTTTTTAACCACTTTGGTAAAAATGGCAAATTGGCTTCCACACAGCCCATAATTAATACCAAAATACGGCCTTTAGGGTTTGAAGCTGTTAAGAAGCAGCATTTACTAGTTTTATATAGAGCTCAATAAAACTGACAGTTCAGAGTGAGTGACAAGCTGTGTTTTAATGAAGCCCAACAATACTAAAAGTTCGAAGCCGATCAGAAAAGGCATCCTTCGGTAATATAATTGATCTGATTCCAAGTTTTTTGTTATAAACTTTAAAAATTCTAGTTTGCTTCTCTTCGTGTTAAACTTGTAGGTTACTATTCTTCTTATAGAATAATTGTAAATAATATTTTGATGCCAATCAGACTTGTATGACTCAATGGCAGTGTGAGCCTTGAGTTCAGGACACCACACTAGTGGTGAAAATTTGAAACTGATCATATGATTCATTCTCCAGTTATGGCGCGGAATCCAAAGATTTTTTTTTTAATATACTATTGTAGTACATCAAATTTGCCAGCACGCAAACGAAACTTTAATAGGCACTATCCTGGCCCTAAGATGCTCCAGCCATTAAATATAAACTGTAAGTTATTGAACGTGGATTAACGAGAAAAAAATCACCTTATTTTACACAAAAAATCGTCAAATATATACATACACTCTTGAATTTCACTCTGCTTCTGTTATTTTGTTGCATCCAGTATCACAAAAATAGTTGTGCTGGAGGTCATTTGTTTGGGAAGTCAAGTGTCCTTGTCTCCTGACATAAACTTGGCCTTCCTTACTGCAGTTAATGTTTGCTCGAGCCACCACAACCCCTGTGGTTTAGCGCTTCTATTTGATTATAATAATAAAAATAATAATCGAGCCACCACACACTGTATTATCCTTTACTGGACATACTTCTCAAATTATAGACGCATTGCAGCCAGATAGTCTAAATACATCATTTTAACCTAGTACACTGAAAGTGTCACTTTCAACATGTATTTACCTGGAGTGTTTACCTCCTGGGAATCAACTGTGTCTAGTGCGGGTGTATATTTCTGAGCATGTAATTGTTCTTTCCTCATCTTTGTTAAACATTAATTTCTAGTAATGTGTACGTCAGACAAATTATTACATTTTGTGCATAAAAAAGGTATCTTCATGACGTTCTCGTAGATTGCATTTATAACATGTTGCTTGTCTTTCTTAACGATGAATCACTTTCTGCAAGTGGTAAGTAGTGTTAGCTAGTCGTGTACTGTCACTAAACGTGGGTTACTGATGAGTGATGATGTTAGTGAGCTGTGTTTCCTGCACACTCGTGTTTCAGTATTCATTCTTTCAGTGACTAGTAATTGTAAATATTAAACCCCACGAGACGCATCCAACAATACGGAATACCAAATTTATTCCTGATCAACACCTGACACACAGACAGACACAGAGACAGACATACAGACACACAGACAGACACAGACAGACACACAGACAGACACACAGACAGACACACACAGACAGACACACATACAGACACACACATACAGACACACAGACTGACACACAGACACACAGACTGACACACACAGACACACACAGACACACACAGACAGACACACACAGACAGACACACACAGACAGACACACACACACACACACACAGACACACACACAGACACACACACAGCACACACACAGCACACACACAACACAACACAGACACACACACAGACACACACACACACACACACACACAACAACACAAAAGACACACACACAGACAACACACAGACAGACACACAGACAGACACCCAGACAGACACCCAGACAGACACCAGACAGACACCAGACAGACACCAGACAGACACCAACAGACACCCACACAGACACACACGACAGACACCACAGACAGACACACCAGACAACACCCAGACAGACACACAGACAGACACCAACAGACACACACAGACACAGACAGACACCCAGACAGACACCAGACAGACACCCAGACAGACACACACAGACACACACAGACACACACAGACAGACACACAGACAGACACACACAGACAGACACAGACGACACAGACAGACACAGACAGACAGACACACACGACAGACACAGACACACACAGCACACACACAGCACACACAGACACAGCACACACACGACCACACAGCACCACGCACACACAGACAGCACGACACACACACACAGACACACACAGACACCACAACACACTAGACACGACACACACAGACACACAACACACACACACAGCCAACAGACACGCCAGACAAAACACCCAGACAGACACCCAGACAGACACCCAGACAGACACCCAGACAGACACCCAGACAGACACCCAGACAGACACCCAGACAGACACCCAGCCAGACAGACACCCAGACAGACACCCAGACAGACACCCAGACAGACACCCAGACAGACACCCAGACAGACACCCAGACACACACAGACACACAGACAGACACACAGACAGACACACAGACACACAGACAGACACACACAGACAGACACACACAGACAGACACACGCACACACACACGCACACAAACACGCGCGCGCGCACACGCACGCGCACACACGCACACAGACACGCACACAGACACGCACACAGACACGCACACACACACACACACACACACACTGTATGTGTAGACAGTTATAATCAAGCTAATGCAAAACAAGCCACTAGGGGCCAGAAAGAACTATGCCTTTTTCATTGACCAATATGGTTGAAGGAGTTTGTAAGGTCCCCTGCACTGTCTGACCTTTCCTGTATAAAAGAAAAAGTGAAGAAAATTCGTTTGAAGCTAATTGATCATATTACTCGGCCAGGACAGCACAGGAATCATATGCGATCTTTAAACTCTGTAGAGCTTAGTTAGCCACCAGACTAAGCAGAAGCCTAGATCATTGTCTCTAATAGTTCCATCAATGAAATAACATAATAAAACGTTCTTATAAAACATAATGATGCTTAGTACAGCATAAGTCAAGGGTTATACATACGGCATCTTTAGTGGAGTCAGTAGTCGACAACTTCACATAAAAGGGTTTTACAAGATATGGATTGTTTGTTATGCAACGTAACCGTATGTTAATTACTAGTTTTGAGGAAGCTTGTGTTAGACTTGTGTCTTCCGGCCCGAGCATGTTTCTAAAACTGTCTTCTGTAATGTCAGAATAGTGGTTATAACAGAATGTAATCTGAAGGTTACGAATGGGCATGACATGTTCTACCCATATCTTTCTTATTTATTGTCGTGCATGTTTTCTTCTAACCCAGTAATAATGAACTTTATTATCGATTAGTAATACAGTTGGTAATATTTCAACTGGTAACTGCTAACATCTACATGTGCGAGATGTTTCAGTTTAGTTGTACCCGACTTGTTATCGAAAATTTATATATATATATATGCACAGATTTTTTAACAAGTGCACAAGGCCATCAACTTCAGGATTAGGTGATTTGAGTAATACATATTATTTTAGGCTTGTTGCCATTTTGGTCTCACTGACCATTAAATAATTTTATTCTAGCTGTACGGGAATAGTTACAGGAGGTTTATATCTCGGGAATAAGTTACTAATATACAACTCGGTTGGCTATGTGCAGTTTAGCCTTCAATATTGAATCTTTCAGACGTTATTACAATTGCTTCACAAACGAGTCATATTTCGGAACTGCTTGCTACTAAATTCATCGAGCTTTGGCACTATATAAAATTAAATTTATATAGCTTGATCTTTTAGCTGTGTGTCGTGTTTTGTTTTATATCTTAAGCTGCCTAACAGCTATTGGGCCCTTCTCTATCCCATGGGGGGAGGGGGAGTGTGAGGGTAAATGATGCTCTGTCAGACCACCTACCTACCTACCTCCCTACCTCTTGAGAATGTTCCACTCCTTTTACCCACAGCAACTGTGTGTGTGTGTAAGAGAACGGGTAAAGCCCCCACATGGCACAGCTTAGAGAACAAAACCCACCATGAAGTACATCAGATACATGACTTTGCAACTGCAGAAAGTTGCAAACAGGTTTGATCGAGGAAGGGAAGGGAAGTTCCAGTTTCATGAATTAAAATCACTACTATCAGGCCACCTGCCTTGAAGGAAGTAAGAGGAAGAGAAGTAATAAGAGGGAACAGTGTTAGGCGGTAGTTTTCAGTGAGCTTTGTCCTCACCAACACTTGTATCATCACCACCGATTTTTTTCTTTTTCCAGTTTTTCTTGGTAGTGTATTGCGCTCTTCCCTGCCTCGTCCCTTCTCCCATGTAGTCCTCGCCAGTCTTCCCCGCCCCAGACATCCTCCCCGCCCTGACAGTCTTCCCCGCCCCAGACATCCTCCCCGCCCTGACAGTCTTCCCCGCCCCAGACATCCTGCCCGCCCTGACAGTCTTCCCCGCCCCAGACATCCTGCCCGCCCTGACAGTCTTCCCTGCCCCAGACATCCTGCCCGCCCTGACAGTCTTCCCGCCCCAGACATCCTGCCCGCCCTGACAGTCTTCCCTGCCCCAGACATCCTGCCTCGTCCCGCCCTGACAGTCTTCCCGCCCCTGACATCCTGCCCGCCCTGACAGTCTTCCCCGCCCAGACATCCTGCCCGCCCTGACAGTCTTCCCTGCCCCAGACATCCTGCCCGCCCTGACAGTCTTCCCCGCCCCAGACATCCTGCCCGCCCTGACAGTCTTCCCGCCCCAGACATCCTGCCCGCCCTGACAGTCTTCCCCGCCCCAGACATCCTCCCGCCCTGACAGTCTTCCCCTGCCCCAGACATCCTGCCCGCCCTGACAGTCTTCCCGCCCCAGACATCCTGCCCGCCCTGACAGTCTTCCCGCCCCAGACATCCTGCCCGCCCTGACAGTCTTCCCCGCCCCAGACATCCTGCCCGTGCCCTGACAGTCTTCCCCTGCCCCAGACATCCTGCCCGCCCTGACAGTCTTCCCGCCCCAGACATCCTGCCCGCCCTGACAGTCTTCCCCGCCCCAGACATCCTGCCCGCCCTGACAGTCTTCCCTGCCCCAGACATCCTGCCCGCCCTGACAGTCTTCCCTGCCCCAGACATCCTGCCCGCCCTGACAGTCTTCCCCGCCCCAGACATCCTGCCCGCCCTGACAGTCTTCCCGCCCCAGACATCCTGCCCGCCCTGACAGTCTCCCCGCCCCAGACATCCTGCCCGCCCTGACAGTCTTCCCCGCCCCAGACATCCCCTGCGTCTTCCGCCCGACATCCTCCCGCCCTGACATCCTGCCCGCCCTGACAGTCTTCCCCGCCCCAGACATCCTGCCCGCCCTGACAGTCTTCCCCGCCCCAGACATCCTGCCCGCCCTGACAGTCTTCCCCGCCCCAGACATCCTGCCCGCCCTGACAGTCTTCCCCGCCCCAGACATCCTGCCCGCCCTGACAGTCTTCCCGCCCCAGACATCCTGCCCGCCCTGACAGTCTTCCCCGCCCCAGACATCCTGCCCGCCCTGCCAGTCTTCCCCGCCCCAGACATCCTGCCCGCCCTGACAGTCTTCCCCGCCCCAGACATCCTGCCCGCCCTGACAGTCTTCCCGCCTCTGCCGTCTCCCCTGAGTCTTCCGCCCCAGACATCCTGCCCGCCCTGACAGTCTTCCCGCCCCAGACATCCTGCCCGCCCTGACAGTCTTCCCCGCCCCAGACATCCTGCCCGCCCTGACAGTCTTCCCGCCCCAGACATCCTGCCCGCCCATGCCCCAGCATCTGCCCGCCCCAGACATCCCGCCCCGCCCTCGCCGACAGTCTTCCCGCCCCAGACATCCTGCCCGCCCTGACAGTCTTCCCTGTCCCAGACATCCTGCCCGCCCTGACAGTCTTCCCGCCCCAGACATCCTGCCCGCCCTGACAGTCTTCCCGCCCCAGACATCCTCCCGCCCTGACAGTCTTCCCTGCCCCAGACATCCTGCCCGCCCTGACAGTCTTCCCCGCCCCAGACATCCTGCCCGCCCTGACAGTCTTCCCCGTCCCAGACATCCTCCCGCCCTGACAGTCTTCCCCGCCCCAGACATCCTCCCCGCCCTGACAGTCTTCCCCGCCCCAGACATCCTCCCCGCCCTGACAGTCTTCCCCGCCCCAGACATCCTCCTGCCCTGACAGTCTTCCCGCCCCAGACATCCTGCCCGCCCTGACAGTCTTCCCGCCCCAGACATCCTGCCCGCCCTGACAGTCTTCCCCGCCCCAGACATCCTCCCGCCCTGACAGTCTTCTCCGCCCCAGACATCCTCCCGCCCTGACAGTCTTCCCTGTCCCAGACATCCTCCCCGCCCTGACAGTCTTCCCCGCCCCAGACATCCTCCCGCCCTGACAGTCTTCCCGCCCCAGACATCCTCCCCGCCCTGACAGTCTTCCCGCCCCAGACATCCTCCCGCCCTGCCAGTCTTCCCGCCAGTCTTTCTCGTCCCAGCCATCGTTCCCCTCCCCGCCAGTCATTCCTGCCCCAGACATCCTCCCGCCCAGTCATTCCTGCCCCAGACATCCTCCCCGCCGTGCCAGTCTTCCCCGCCCCGCCATCTTCCCGCCCCGCCATCTTTCCCGCCCCGCCATCTTTCCCGCCGTCAGCAAATGTTGCCACCTACTCACACAGCTTACATTACATAAGCTACTGAAGCTTTCTCCCTCGAAAGGAGTACGTACCTTATCCCCTCTCTAACCACTCACTTCCCACTCCCCCACACTCCTCCCACTCCCCTACACTCCTCTAGCACCTCTTTCCTTGATATTCTCATTGCCCTACCATTGTGCATGTGACCCATCCTGTGTGATGGAATGTGACAAGAAAACAGAGATTTTGTTCCCACTGTTTAACTGTTGTATATAATATTGTAGCAGCATACCGTTGATATATTTGCTAAAGAATAAAAATCCTTTCCCACGCCTCTCTACCCTTCACTCGCCTCCCACCCTCCCATCTTTCTCTTCCTCTCACCCTCCCCTCCCTTCGCATTATGAAACAAGTAGAAGTACTGCTGTGACTGTACTTGATAATGAAGTATGTACAGTTACTGCTGTGACTGTACTTGATAATGAAGTATGTACAGTTACTGATGTGACTGTACTTGATAATGAAGTATGTACAGTTACTGCTGTGACTGTACTTGATAATGAAGTATGTACAGTTACTGCTGTGACTGTACTTGATAATGAAGTATGTACAGTTACTGCTGTGACTGTACTTGATAATGAAGTATGTACAGTTACTGCTGTGACTGTACTTGATAATGAAGTATGTACAGTTACTGCTGTGACTGTACTTGATAATAAACTATGTACAGTTACTGCTGTGACTGTACTTGATAATAAACTATGTACAGTTACTGCTGTGACTGTACTTGATAATAAACTATGTACAGTTACTGCTGTGACTGTACTTGATAATAAACTATGTACAGTTACTGCTGTGACTGTACTTGATTATGAGGCATATACACTCAGTGGCCACTTTATTAGGTACACCCTCTAAGTACTGGATAGGGTGCTCCTATGCCCTAACGCAGCTTGAATTCTCTGTGGCATGGATTCAACAAGGTGCTGGAAACATTCCTTTGAGGTTCTGGTCCGTGCTGACATGATGGCATCACGCAGTTGCTGTAGATTGTTGGCTGCACATTCATGCTGCGAATCTCCGCTTCACATCCCAAATGTTTACGCCAAATTCTGACCCTACAATCTGTATGCCACAGCATAAATCGTCATTCGTTAAAACAGGCGACGTTTTTCCAATCTTCAGCTGTCCAGCTTTGATGAGTCTGTGCCCGTTGTAGCCTCAATTTCCTGTTCTTAGCTGACGGGAGTGGAACTCTGTGTGATCTGCTGCTGGTCCCATTCACTTCAAGGCTCGACGTGTTGTGCATTCAGAGATTCTCTTCTACATAACCCTGCATTACAGCAGTTCTTTTTGAGTTACTGTCGCCCTCTTGACGGCTTGAAACATTCTGGCCATTCTCCTCTGACCTTTCTCATTAACAAAGTTTTTTTTTTTTTGCTCACAGAACTGCTGCTACCTGTATGTTTTACGTTTTTCAAATCATTTTCTAAAATATTGAGGTGTGCGAGAAAATCCCAGGAGATTAGCAGTTTCTGAGATACTCAAACCACCCGATCTGGCACCAACGATCATTGCATGGTCAGTCACTTAGATGACATTTCTTATCCATTCCGATGTTTGTTCTGAACAACAGCTGAATCTCTTGACCATGTTTTCATGATTTTAGACGTTGAGGTGGTTGCTGATAAGTGATTGGCAGATTAGACTGCATTAACGAGCAGGTGTACCTAATATAGTGGCCACTGAGTGTAGTTATTACTGTGACTGTACCTGATTATGAATCATGTAGTTATTGCTCAGATTAATATTTACCTTGACAGAAACAATGTGCAATAATGATACCCAGATGTTGCACATTGTCTAATTCTTCATCAGGTAAAAGTAGCATGATTCATCTGTTTTCTTGTGTGTTTGAGATAGCAAAAGACACCAGCAATCCTTCCATTGTGTAAAATTATTGCAAGTTTCCATTTCACACATTTGGCAGGACGGTAGTACCTCCCTGGTTGGTGGGTGTCTACCACCCTACCATTTTTAGTTGTAACTACATTGAGTAAAAGGTAGGTGGGGCATAAGGAGAATAGTATCAGAAGGTAAGTGAGAGATGAAGGTTTATAAAGTAGAGGAGGCAGTTTGGGCAAGATATAAGCGACTATTGGTAGAAATATTTGCTAGTGAGAATATAGGCAGTGTTAGTGTTTAGCAGAAGTTTGTGGATATAGGAAGTATTACGAACACAGGTAATGAATGGCCTGTAAGACATGGTCGTAATGGGAATTGGAGCAAACAACCTCATCAGTAGACTATAATGTATATTTTGCCTTCACCCACTATATACAGGTATGTACTGTATGTACAGATAGAACAATAATTGTACATAACGGTGACATGGTAAAGCAGAAGCCAGAGGGAGCACCATACTCAACCAGCAGGTAGGCAAGTCTGCCAATGCTTACTACAAGTGAACCATGTTGCTTCAGCTTTGGCGGTCTTGCCTGTGATTGATCAATGAACCAAGGTACTGATTTAATGACAGGTACCCTGTCGATCGTTAAACCCTTAGCACCTGGTTCACTGGTTGGGAGGCAGCCTATATGGGAGTGTGACATAACGCTGAATAAATTGTAACATACTCTTTGCTTGCCACAGGAGGGTAGGTGCAGGAGGGAATAAGAGCGATTGATGGAATGTTGAGGTAAGAAAAAACATATAAGAGGTTATTACACAACAGAAGTGCTATAAGGAAGGAGTATGTAAATGGAGAGAAAGAGAGAGGTTAAGAGTGGCGAATGAATGTAAAAGAGCAAATGAGAGAGTGGGTGAGGTGCTATTAACAAATTTTGCTGAGAATAAGAAAGTTTTAAAGTGTGATTAATAAGTTGAGAAAGCCTAGGAAACAAACAGATTTTACAGTTAAAAGCAAAGGAGAGAGTTACTAGATGGAGAGTTGGAGGTATCGGAAAAATGGAGGGATTATGTAGAGGAACTGTTAATTGTTGGTGATGATAGTGAAGTTGGGATTTCGTGCATTGGCTAGGGAG
This sequence comes from Cherax destructor, assembly GCA_009830355.1. Lineage (NCBI taxonomy): Eukaryota > Metazoa > Arthropoda > Malacostraca > Decapoda > Parastacidae > Cherax > Cherax destructor. Next base: position 89,885 of record WNWK01005457.1, read on the forward strand.
GAATAACATCATTTAAGAGTGAAAAAGAGCCAGATGTGAGTGTGGGGGAGGTGCGTGACTCTGTGGGTAGAATGAAAGTGGGTAAAGGAGCTGGGATTGATGACATCAAGACAGAAATGTTAAAACGGATGGGGGGATAGGTTTGGAATGGTTGGTACTTTTATTTAATATATGTATGAAAGAGAGGAAGGTACCTAGAGATTGGCAGAGAGCATGCATATTTCTTTTGTATAAAGGCAAAAAGAGACAAACGAAAGTGTAAGAATTATAGGGGAATAAGCCTGCTGAGTATACCTGGTAAGGTGTATGATAGTTATTATTAAAAAAGGAAGAGCAGGATTGCATATGAACAAGGCGGCTTTAGGAAGGGTAGGGGGTGTGTAGACCAAGTGTTTACAGTGAATCATATAGGTGAACGATATTTAGATAAGGGTAAAGAGGTTTTTGTTGCATTTATGGATTTGGAAAAGGCATATGACAGGGTGGATAGGGGGGCAATGTGGCAGATGTTGCAAATGTGTGGAATAGGAGATAGGTTATTGAAAGCAGTGAAAAGTTTTTACGAGGATAGTGAGGCACAGGTTAGAGTATGTAGGAGAGAGGGAGATTATTTCCCAGTAAAAGTAGGCCTTAGACAAGGATGTGTGATGTCACCATGGTTCAATATATTTATAGATGGGGTTGTAAGAGAAGTGAATGCGCGGGTGTTGGCAAGAGGTTTGAGATTAAAAGATAAAGAATCTAACACAAAGTGGAAGTTGTCACAGTTGCCCTTTGCTGATGACACTGCTTTTGGGAAATTCTGAAGAGAAGTTGTGGAGGTTGGTGGATGTGTTTGGTAGGGTGTGTAAAAGAAGTAAATTGAAAGTGAATATATGAAAGAGTAAGGTGATGAGGATAACAAAACAATTGGGTAACGAAAGATTGGATATCAGATTGGAGGGAGAGAGTATGGAGGAGGCGAATGTATTCAGGTATTTAGGAGTGAATGTGTCAGCAGATGGGTCTATGAAAGATGAGGTGAATCATAGAATTGGTGAGGGAAAAGTGAGTGGTGCACTGAGGAGTCTGTGGAGACAAAGAACTTTGTCCATGGAAGCAAAGAGGGGAATGTATGAGAGTATAGTTATACCAACACTTTTATATGGGCGTAAAGCATGGGTGGTGAATGTTGCAACAAGAAGGCTGGAGGCAGTGGAGATGTCATGCCTGAGGTCAATGTGTGGTGGGAATATAATGCAGAGAATTCGTAGTTTGGAAATTAGGAGGAGGTGCGGGATTACCAAAACTATTATCCAGAGGGCTGAGGAGGTGTTGTTGAGGTTGTTCGGACATGTAGAGAGAATGGAACGAAACAGAATGACTTCGAGAGTGTATAAATCTGTAGTGGAGGGAAGACAGGGTAGGGGTCGGCCTAGGAAAGGTTGGAGGGAGGGGGTAAAGAAGGTTTTGTGTGCGATGGGCTTGGACTTCCAGCAAACATGCGTGAGCATGTTAGATAGGAGCAAATGGAAACAGATGGTTTTTAGGACTTGATATTAGGGATATGGGGCAAGCTAAGTCAAATGATTAATGGACTGTAGTTGGTAACTTAGCTTGAATGGCATCTCTCGCCCTTGCCACCGTCCCTGAAGGCGATGTCTTGAGCAGTTGTCGTATGCACTCCCTAAGGGCTGTGTGAAAAAAAATAAGTTAATATGTGATTACCCCAAAGGGGTAACTGAATACTGATGAATGATCTTACTTTTGTGGGCTCAATGGCCCGCTTATAACGGGTTTATATGGTACCGTCAAATAACACATGATCCAGCTATCCGCTGCGCAGCCAACCTAACAAGTATCATGAATTAATAGACGTACCTGGGTATTTGTAGCTGACCCGTAAGTTCCCTGGCTTGTCAGGGATGTAACCCGGTATCGATGTCTTGATTGAAGAATAAGTGTCTCGGTGCACTGTTAGTCTATAAAGATAGTTCTCAATACACTCGGTTCACTAAATGTCTTTTGTATCGTTTTAAATTCACAGTAATGTCATTACAGGCAGCTAAATACACTTCCCTGTAATTGTTCTACTATGAATGAGATTGTCAGAGGTCGAGGGCGCACTGTAAAAGTTCCTTTGTTTTAAGATGAACACACCACAACATGCTCCCCGTCCCGTGGTTCATAGCAATCTGACCTATGACGCCTCTCGCCCTGGCGTGCCCTGGGTTTCCCTTCATATAAAGGATTCGCTGACACCAGTGTTTTTCCCTTCTTTGCCAAACTGCAACAATTTGCAACACAAATGCTTGATTTCTTGATATGTCTCGATCACTGAGAGTCCATTATTGTCAAACAAGACGCCATTGCCCTTTCTGAGAGGGTCGTCCCTCTGGGCTGAAAAGGGCTGAAAGGGCTGATACATCCCCTCTTCTGGAGAAAATTTCCCCACACTAGACGTGTTGTTGGAGTGTGAGCAGGGTAATATTTATGAAGGGATTCAAGGAAACAGGCAGTCCGGACTTGAGTCTTGGAGATGGGAAGTACAGTGCCGGCACTCTGAAGGAGGGGTTTTAATGTTGCAGTTTTATAACTGTAGTGTAACCACGCATCTGGCAAGACAGTGATGGAGTGAATGATGGTGAATGTTTTTCTTTTTCGGGTCACCCTGCCTTGGTGGGAAACGGCTGATGTGTTAATATATAAATAATATAATTGTTTACACACACACACTCATGCACGCACGCACGAATTAACAGAAAGGTGGACAGGAGGCTCGAACCTTGGTCCTGAGATTAACAGGTCTAGTGCTGAGCTACAGGGCTTCTAATAGGATTTTTTTACAGAAGGCTCTGTGATAGCCTCTGCGTCAGTGGCTATCATCTGCAAACCAACTGCCCTTTCCCACATCCCCAGCAGCGTTTTAGAATAAATCTATCCACAGCTGGGGTTGTGGGAAAGGACAGTTGGGTTGCAGTTGGTAGCCACTGACAGACGGAACACACAGCAGTACCTTCTCTGAAACTTAATTACAAGCTCAGTAGCTCAGCTGTAAAGTTCTGGACCTGTTAATCTCGAACCATAGTTCGAGCCTCCACCCCTCCCCCGGTCCATCTTTCTTTACTTATCGACAGTCTTTCATTACCACATAAATTGAGTTCATATATATATATATATATATATATATATATATATATATATATATATATATATATATATATATATATATATATATATATATATTAGTGTGTGTGTGTTTTAATTGTTCAATTATACTTCATTTATTACAATCAAATTTCGATACATTTTTGTGTGCGCGCAAAATAATCATAGACAGGCGATCTTAACAATGCAAGACAAGCCACGGGGGAAGGGAATCTTTAGCTCAAGTACTTTCACATTTCTTAGTGCGTCATCAGGAGCTGTGCAAGTGTAGCAACAGGAAAAATAGGGTAAGTTTTTCAGAGTATGGTAGCGAGGTGGCACCAGTCCCCCACACCCCACCCCATATGAGGTCCGGTGGAGTAGGACCCACAGTTTGTATATAGCATGACTTAAAATAACTAGGAGATAGTTAATAGCCAGCCAGCCCTAAGCTTCTAACCGCAGGGAACAGGTCATGTAACGTAAGAAGTTACATTACAATAGTGGAACATTTACATACAGAATGTAGCTAATGTGAACAACCTTCTAACTAATGAAATAGGGAGAATAAATCCCTTATTTTGTCAACCGAAGTTGGAGAACATTCCAGAATATTCAGGAAATACTCTTATCAATTAATATGCCTGTGTGAATTCTCCTATTCAGGCTTTTCTATTTTATAATTAGGCAATTCCTGATTTTCTAACACTATTGCTATCATTATCATCCACTGATATCATTATCATTATAATATTACTAACAACCTAATTCAATAAACCACTAAACTAGTTGCAATCACCATGTTGCAATCAACTACATGTACCTTGTACCGCTGTACCTAGACAGGTTAAGACCTCAATAGGTCACTGCATTTCCTTTCGGCTATCCTAGGATGATCGCACATGTGCACCCATACCTAAATGAACCCCTATGCCTACTTCCTTGCTACTGATGTTATATCGTTCAGGTTGCAGTCTGTATTGCAGCACACCACCTAGAGCACCCGTACCATTATGATACCTGTATGCAAAACAAGGTCAAGGAAGTTATTAAGTTTGCTTTAAAACAATCCTGGACAACTTTTTAAAAATCGCTAGATTTCCGGTCCACGTTTCATTTAGTGTGGGTGAAATGTATACCAAAATATTACTAGGACTAGTCGTCCTAGGCTGCCAAGTTCAGGGGTCACTATTAAACACTTAATAAATTTTTCGTGTCCTAGAAGCTTCACCATTACATTTTGAGTTTCCTTCTTATTTGTTTATATTTTTTCTATGTACCAAATAAACTTATCTGGGATATATAGTGACACTTGTGTTGTCTTAGTATTTCTACTAGTATAGTGGCATCAAGTGTGGCACTGTGCACACTGCACTTGTTGTACTAGTATAGTGGCATCAAGTGTGGCACTGTGCACACTGCACTTGTTGTACTAGTATAGTGGCATCAAGTGTGGCACTGTGCACACTGCACTTGTTGTACTAGTATAGTGGCATCAAGTGTGGCACTGTGCACACTGCACTTGTTGTACTAGTATAGTGGCATCAAGTGTGGCACTGTGCACACTGCACTTGTTGTACTAGTATAGTGGCATCAAGTGTGGCACTGTGCACACTGCACTTGTTGTACTAGTATAGTGGCATCAAGTGTGGCACTGTGCACACTGCACTTGTTGTACTAGTATAGTGGCATCAAGTGTGGCACTGTGCACACTGCACTTGTTGTACTAGTATAGTGGCATCAAGTGTGGCACTGTGCACACTGCACTTGTTGTAATAACACAGACATTATTCAATATCTTCCTTACAGCACATTAATATAAACTTAACTCTGTTGTTGATAAGCAGGTGGAGGTGATTACGTGGTGGTGACGGGCAGGTGGAGGTGATTACGTGGTGGTGACGGGCAGGTGGAGGTGATTACGTGGTGGTGACGGGCAGGTGGAGGTGATTACGTGGTGGTGACGGGCAGGTGGAGGTGATTACGTGGTGGTGACGGGCAGGTGGAGGTGATTACGTGGTGGTGATGGGCAGTTGGAGGTGATTACGTGGTGGTGACGGGCAGGTGGAGGTGATTACGTGGTGGTGACGGGCAGTTGGAGGTGATTACGTGGTGGTGACGGGCAGTTGGAGGTGATTACGTGGTGGTGATGGGCAGGTGGAGGTGATTACGTGGTGGTGACGGGCAGGTGGAGGTGATTACGTGGTGGTGATGGGCAGGTGGAGGTGATTACGTGGTGGTGACGGGCAGGTGGAGGTGATTACGTGGTGGTGACGGGCAGTTGGAGGTGATTACGTGGTGGTGACGGGCAGGTGGAGGTGATTACGTGGTGGTGACGGGCAGTTGGAGATGATTACGTGGTGGTGATGGGCAGTTGGAGGTGATTACGTGGTGGTGATGGGCAGGTGGAGGTGATTACGTGGTGGTGATGGGCAGTTGGAGGTGATTACGTGGTGGTGATGGGCAGGTGGAGGTGATTACGTGGTGGTGATGGGCAGGTGGAGGTGATTACGTGGTGGTGATGGGCAGTTGGAGGTGATTACGTGGTGGTGATGGGCAGGTGGAGGTGATTACGTGGTGGTGACGGGCAGGTGGAGGTGATTACGTGGTGATGATGGGTAGGTGGAGGTGATTACGTGGTGGTGATGGGCAGTTGGAGGTGATTACGTGGTGGTGACGGGCAGGTGGAGGTGATTACGTGGTGGTGATGGGCAGGTGGAGGTGATTACGTGGTGGTGACGGGCAGGTGGAGGTGATTACGTGGTGGTGACGGGCAGTTGGAGGTGATTACGTGGTGGTGACGGGCAGGTGGAGGTGATTACGTGGTGGTGACGGGCAGTTGGAGATGATTACGTGGTGGTGATGGGCAGTTGGAGGTGATTACGTGGTGGTGACGGGCAGGTGGAGGTGATTACGTGGTGGTGATGGGCAGTTGGAGGTGATTACGTGGTGGTGATGGGCAGGTGGAGGTGATTACGTGGTGGTGATGGGCAGTTGGAGGTGATTACGTGGTGGTGATGGGCAGGTGGAGGTGATTACGTGGTGGTGACGGGCAGGTGGAGGTGATTACGTGGTGATGATGGGTAGGTGGAGGTGATTACGTGGTGATGGGCAGTTGGAGGTGATTACGTGGTGGTGATGGGCAGGTGGAGGTGATTACGTGGTAGTGATGGGCAGGTGGAGGTGATTACGTGGTAGTGATGGGCAGGTGGAGGTGATTACGTGGTGGTGACGGGCAGGTGGAGGTGATTACGTGGTGGTGACGGGCAGTTGGAGGTGATTACGTGGTGGTGACGGGCAGGTGGAGGTGATTACGTGGTGGTGACGGGCAGTTGGAGATGATTACGTGGTGGTGATGGGCAGTTGGAGGTGATTACGTGGTGGTGACGGGCAGGTGGAGGTGATTACGTGGTGGTGATGGGCAGTTGGAGGTGATTACGTGTGTGGTGATGGGCAGGTGGAGGTGATTACGTGGTGGTGATGGGCAGTTGGAGGTGATTACGTGGTGGTGATGGGCAGGTGGAGGTGATTACGTGGTAGTGATGGGCAGGTGGAGGTGATTACGTGGTAGTGATGGGCAGGTGGAGGTGATTACGTGGTGGTGACGGGCAGGTGGAGGTGATTACATGGTGGTGACGGGCAGGTGGAGGTGATTACGTGGTGGTGACGGGCAGGTGGAGGTGATTACGTGGTGGTGACGGGCAGGTGGAGGTGATTACGTGGTGGTGACGGGCAGGTGGAGGTGATTACGTGGTGGTGACGGGCAGGTGGAGGTGATTACGGGGTGGTGATGGGCAGGTGGAGGTGATTACGGGGTGGTGATGGGCAGGTGGAGGTGATTACGTGGTGGTGACGGGCAGGTGGAGGTGATTACGTGGTGGTGACGGGCAGGTGGAGGTGATTACGGGGTGGTGATGGGCAGGTTAATTCATTGAAAGCCGAGACAGCTTTCATGTTGTTCCATACTTAATTATTAGCGTTTGTACAGGACCGTGTGTGGGGGCACTGTGGGGGAGTGGTGTGGGGACCCAGGTGGAGTGAGGGCACTGTGGGGGAGAGGTGTGGGGACCCAGGTGAAGTGAGCACACTGTGGGGGAGTGGTGTGGGGACCCAGTTGGTGATGGCACTGTGGGGACCCATTTGGTGATGGCACTGTGGGGACCCAGTTGGTGATGGCACTGTGGGGACCCAGTTGGAGTGAGGGCACTGTGGGGACCCAGTTGGAGTGAGGGCACTGTGGGGACCCAGTTGGAGTGAGGGCACTTTGGGGACCCAGTTGGAGTGAGGGCACTGTAGGGAGTGGTGTGGGGACCCAGGTGGAGTGAGCACACTGTGGGGGAGTGGTGTGGGGACCCAGGTGGAGGGAGGGCACTATGGGGGAGTGGTGTGAGGACCCAGGTGAAGTGGGGGCACTGTGGGGGGTGTGGTGTGGGGATCCAGGTGGAGTGGGGGCACTGCGGGGGTGGTGTAGGGACCCAGGTGGAGTGGGGACTCTGTGGGAGAGTGGTGTAGGGACCCAGGTGGAGTGGGGGTTGAAGTGAAGTTGGGTACTGTGGGGAAATGATATTGTTTACAGGTGTGTGATGCACAGGGTTCAGGTGGGGGAGAGGTGTGGGGGTAAGTGGGTGTTGTGGGGGTTCTGGGTGTGGGATTCACGTGGGGAAGTGGTGTGGGGATGGGTGTAGTGATGTGGGGGTTCAAGGGATGTAGGATTCTGGCTGGGAGTGGTGTGGGGTTGGAGTGGTGGGTTACGGGGTGTGGGGGTGGTTGATGTCGGGGATATGGGGTTCAGGTGGGGGAGTGGTGTGGGGATGGTGGGTGAGGTGATGTGGGGGGCAGCCGCCCATTGATCCAGTGCTGGGTAGTGACGTCACGAGGCTCTACTGGTCTTAGTTTGCCCGCCCTCACGCCCACTACCCAGCCCGCCTTCACGCCCACTACCCAGCCCGCCTTCACGCCTCTACTACCCAGCCCGTCCTTCACGCCTCTACTACCCAGCCCGCCCTCACGCCCACTACCCAGCCCGCCTTCACGCCCACTACCCAGCCCGCCTTCACGCCCACTACCCAGCCCGCCTTCACGCCCACTACCCAGCCCGCCTTCACGCCCACTACCCAGCCCGCCTTCACGCCTCTACTACCCAGCCCGCCTTCACGCCCACTACCCAGCCCGCCTTCACGTCTCTACTACACAGCCCGCCCTCACGCCCACTACCCAGCCCGCCTTCACGTCTCTACTACACAGCCCGCCCTCACGCCCACTACCCAGCCCGCTTTCACGCCTCTACTACCCAACCCGCCTTCACGCCCACTACCCAGCCCGCCTTCACGTCTCTACTACCCAGCCCGCCTTCACGCCCACTACCCAGCCCGCCCTCACGCCTCTACTACCCAGCCCGCCTTCACGCCTCTACTACCCAGCCCGCCTTCACGCCTCTACTACCCAGCCCGCCTTCACGCCTCTACTACCCAACCCGCCTTCACGCCCACTACCCAGCCCGCCCGCATACCCACTACCCAGCCCGCCCGCATACCCACTACCCAAGCAGCTCTCACGCCCACTACCCAGGCAGCTCTCACGCCCACTAATCAGGCAGCTCTCACGCCCACTACCCAGCCCGCCCTCATGTCCAATACCCAGCCAGTTCTCACACCCACTACCCAGCCCGCCCTCCCGCGCACTACCCAGCCCGCCCTCCCGCGCACTACCCAGCCTGCCCTCACACCCACTACCCAGCCATTCATCCCTCACTACCCAGCCAGCCCTCACACCCATTACCAAGCCGGCCAGCCCTCACTCCCACTACCCAGCCAGCCAGCCTTCACACCCACTAGACAGCCAGCCCACCCTCACGCCCACTCAGACTACCAGCCCTCACGCCAACTTAGCCAAACAGCCCTCACAGGCCCGTTAGTGAACCAGCTCTCATATCGGGGGATACCTCTCCCGCACCAATGGAGATACCTCCTCCGCACCAATGGGGGAATACCTCCCCCGCACCAATGGGGGAATACCTCCCCCGCACCAATGGGGGAATACCTCCCCCGCACCAATGGGGGAATACCTCCCCCGCACCAATGGGGGAATACCTCCCCCGCACCAATGGGGGAATACCTCCCCCGCACCAATGGGGGAATACCTCCCCCGCACCAATGGGGGAATACCTCCCCCGCACCAATGGGGGAATACCTCCCCCGCACCAATGGGGGAATACCTCCCCCGCACCATTGGGGGAATACCTCCCCCGCACCAATGGGGGAATACCTCCCCCGCACCAATGGGGTAATACCTCCCCCGCGCCAGTGGGGGATACCTCCCCTGTATCAATGGGGACACCTCCGCACCAATGGGGGATACCTCCCCCTGCACCAATGGTGGATACCCCTCCTGCACCAATGGGGGATACCTCCCCCTGCACCAATGGGGGATACCTCCCCCTGCACCAATTGGGAAATATCTCCCTTGCATCAGTGGGGATACGTCCCATCACCAATGGGGGATACCTCCACGCATCAAGGATACCTGCCCGCACTAAGGGGGATACCTGCCTACTTCATACCCAGCAGAGCGTCTTCAAGAACGGTGATGTCATCCACTACGTCATCGGTCGATTTCGGTGTTAAGACTCCAGTCTCCTGCTGTGTTCTTGTACACTAGTGGTGCCTCTGTGTGTACTGCTGCTTTGTACTGTCTCTGTACATGACAGAGACTGGCACTATTGGTGCCTTTGTGTGTGCTGTTGATGCTGCTGTTGCTTCTGCTGCTGGTGTTGCTGCTGGTGTTGCTGGAGCTGCTGGTGTTGCTGGAGCTGCTGGTGTTGCTGGAGCTGCTGGTGTTGCTGGAGCTGCTGGTGTTGCTGCTGCTGGTGTTGCTGCTGCTGGTGTTGTTGCTGCTGCTGGTGTTATGTACTGTCACTTTACATGGCGGAGACTGGCACTATTGGTGCCTATGTGTGTGCTGGTGGTGGTAGTGGTGCTTGTGTTGTGTACTGCCACTGTACACTGGCCCAGGGGGAGGCTGAGAGCACACATTTTTGCTTGTCATAATTCGATACCGCACACTGTGTAGCTCTGGTTTATAATGTTACCCACCGAGGATAGTGTAAATCTGCAAGCAGATATAAAGCAAGTGTATCAGTGAGCCTCAGGAAGCAGTATGGTGTTCAGTGAGGACACGTGTCACTTATGGTGAACTTGAAGAAATAAAAGCCACAAGGGAATATAAAAGTAAATTCTGACCTCTGGATAGAGCGACAAACTTAAGAGTAATAATGTTGGAGGATCTTACTTTCATGGACCACAACATTGCCATTATCACAACCATGAGGAAAATGATAGGATGGATAATGAAAACTTTAAAATAAAGGATGACAAACCATTGATGATCCTCTCTTAAGTTACTTGTTTTCTCTAGGTTTGAAGACTTATACCTTAGTAGCCCCTCCTCAGGCAGTATTGCAGGTCTGGAGAATGTACACAGAATCTTCACTGTACGTATAAGTTCAGTCAAGTACCTTGATTACTGGGAACGTTTTGAAGTGTCTTGACCTGTACTCCTTGGAACGCAGTCGAGAGATGTATCATAGCACACACCCGAAAAATTCTAGTGGAACTAGTCCCAAATCTGCACACGGAAATCATTATAAAAGCAAGATGATCGGCAGAGAGTACAACATGCAAGCACTGAAAGCAGGGGTACCATGAATACACTGAGGGACAACACAGTAAATTCAAGGGGCCCAAAACTATTCTACAGCTTCCCATCACACACGAGAGAGATTACCAATAGATACCTTGCCATCTTCATGAAAGAACTAGGTAAGTTCCTGACCAGCCAAGATGTAGTTCATACCTTGGACTGCTTGCGGCCAGCAGTAACAACCTTGTTAACCAGTCTACCTTCCATAGAAAACCGAGGGGATGTTGATCCTCGCGACACACTCCAGGTAGACACCATCACACACATGTACGTCATCATGAGTAGAATAGGATGGGTTCCACTGACACACTCACAGATGGGTAGTTACAACACAAGATAGTTCCGCACAAGTGGAACCTACTAAACACAAAGTTACCTCGATAGACACAAACCAAGATGTTAGCCGTCACACACACCAAGATGTACCTCACACACCAAGATGGTTACCGTCACACAACAGTTCACACACGATGTTCCGTCACACAGATGGTTCCATGTCACACACCACAGATGGGTTACCGTCACACACACACAAGATGGTTACCCGACACACACACAAGATGTTACCGTACACACACACAAGATGTTACGTACACACACAAGATGGGTTCCCGTCACAACAGATGTCCTCAACACACAAGATGGGTTACCCCGTCACACACACAAGATGGGTTACCCGTACACACACAAGATGGGTTACCCGTCACACCAGAGTACTACACACACACAAGATGGGTTACCCGTCACACACACAAGATGTTACCATCACACACAGATGGATTACCTCCGTCACACAAGATGGTTACCCTGTCATACCTCACAATGGGTTCCGTCACTACACAAGATGGGTTACCCTCACTCCACACGGATGTTCTATACACAGGATGTAGTACACCGAGTACGTCACAAGTTCCATACAAGATGGGTTACCCGTCAACACACAGGATGGGTACCCCGTCACACACACAGATGGGTTACCCGTCACACACAGTTTCCTCACAAGGATGGTTACCCCGTCACACACACACAAGATGGGTTACCCCGTCACACACAGATGGGTTACCTCACGGATGTTACTCACACACAGATGGGTTACCCGTCAACCACAGATGGGACAGGTTACCCCGTCACACACAGGATGAAGGTGTACCCGCCCACAGGTGGTCCACACAGGATGGGTTACCCGTCACACACAGGATGGGTTACCCGTCACACACAGGATGGGTTACCCGTCACACAACAGGATGGGTTACCCCGTCACACACACAGGATGGGTTACCCTGTCACACACACAAGGATGGGTTCCCCTCAACACAGGTGGGTACCCTACACACAAGATGGTTACCCCGTCACACACACAGGATGGGTTACCCCGTCACACACACAGGATGGGTTACCCCGTCACACACAGGATGGGTTACCCCGTCACACACACACAGGATGGGTTACCCCGTCACAACACACAAGATGGGTTACCCCGTCACACACACAGGATGGGTTACCCCATCACACACAGGATGGTTACCCCGTCACACACAGAGTTCCGACAAGGATGGTTACCCCGTCAACACACACAGGATGGGTTACCCTGTCAACACACGAGGTTACACCCCCACACACACAGGAGGGTTACCCGTCACACACAGGATGGTTACCCGTCACACAGAGGTTCCCCGTCACACACAACAGGAGGTACCTCACACCAGAGGTTACCCGTCACACACAAAGGACTAGGGTTACCCGTCAACACACACAGGAGGTTACCCGTCAGCACACAGGAGGTTACCCCGTCACACACGGAGGTTACCGTCACACACACAGGATGGTTACCCGTCACACACAAGGTTACCCGTCACACACAGATGGGTTACCCCGTCACACAACACAGGACAGGTTACCCCGTCAGACACACACAGGAAGGTTACCCGTCACACACACAGGAGGGTTACCCCGTCAACACACCAGGAAGGTTACCCTCAGACACACACAAGGATGGTTACCCGTCAACACACACAGGAGGGTTACCCCGTCAACACACACAGGATGGGTTACCCGTCAGACACACACAGGATGGTTACCCCGTAAACACACACAGGATGGGTTACCCGTCAACACACACAGGATGGTTACCCCGTCAACACACACAGGACTGGTTACCCGTCAGACACACACAGGACTGGTTACCCCGTCAGACACACACAGGACAGGTTACCCCGTCAGACACACACAGGACAGGTTACCCCGTCAGACACACACAGGATGGGTTCCCCCGTCAGCACACACACAGGACAGGTTACCCCGTCAGCACACACACAGGAAGGTTACCCGTCAGACACACACAGGACGGTTACCCCGTCAGACACACAAGGACAGGTTACCCGTCAGACACACACAGGACGGTTACCCCGTCAGACACACACACAGGACAGGTTACCCCGTCAGACACACACAGGACAGGTTACCCGTCAGCACACACACAGGACAGGTTACCCCGTCAGACACACACAGGACAGGTTACCCCGTCAGAACCACACAGGACAGGTTACCCCGTCAGACACACACACAGGACAGGTTACCCCGTCAGACACACACACGGACAGGTTACCCCGTCAGACACACACAGGACAGGTTACCCCGTCAGACACACACACAGGACAGGTTACCCCGTCAGACACACACACAGGACAGGTTACCCCGTCAGACACACACACAGGACAGGTTACCCGTCAGACACACACAGGACAGGTTACCCCGTCAGACACACACAGGACAGGTTACCCCGTCAGACACACACAAGGACAGGTTACCCCGTCAGACACACACAGGACAGGTTACCCCGTCAGACACACACAGGACAGGTTACCCCGTCAGACACACACAGGACAGGTTACCCCGTCAGACACACACACAGGACAGGTTACCCCGTCAGACACACACACAGGACAGGTTACCCCGTCAGACACACACACAGGACAGGTTACCCCGTCAGACACACACACAGGACAGGTTACCCCGTCAGACACACACACAGGACAGGTTACCCCGTCAGACACACACACAGGACAGGTTACCCCGTCAGACACACACACAGGACAGGTTCCCCCGTCAGACACACACACAGGACAGGTTACCCCGTCAGACACACACACAGGACAGGTTACCCCGTCAGACACACACACAGGACAGGTTACCCCGTCAGACACACACACAGGACAGGTTACCCCGTCAGACACACACACAGGACAGGTTACCCCGTCACACACACACAGGACAGGTTACCCCGTCAACACACACACAGGACAGGTTACCCCGTCACACACACACACAGGACAGGTTACCCGTCACACACACACAGGACAGGTTACCCCGTCACACACACACACAGGACAGGTTACCCCGTCACACACACACACAGGACAGGTTACCCCGTCAGACACACACACAGGCCAGGTTACCCCGTCACACACACACACAGGCCAGGTTACCCCGTCACACACACACAGGCCAGGTTACCCCGTCACACACACACACAGGATGGGTTACCCCGTCACACACACACACAGGACAGGTTACCCCGTCAGACACACACAGGCCAGGTTACCCCGTCACACACACACAGGATGGGTTACCCCGTCACACACAAACAGGATGGGTTACCCCGTCACACACAAACAGGATAGGTTACCCCGTCACTCAGTATGGGTCTTCCTCATAACCATCACTCAGGACGAGTTTTCAAGTACGGTTTTAAACTGTCAGATGAGTCTGGAGCTGTCAGCAAGATGATGATAGGCAGTGTTATGTGTGAGCGGCCGTGTGTCAGCTGGTACTCACGTAGATGGGGCTTTCAGCTGGTACCCACGTCCACGGTGCTGTCAGCTGGCACCCGCGTCGACGGTGCTGTCAGCTGGTACCCACGTCCACGGTGCTGTCAGCAGTACTACACCCAGGATGCTGTGGGCGTAGGTACCAGCTACAGTTGCCACGTACACATCCGGTGACAGGTACTCATGGTGTAGGTGGGGAGGAGTGTGCAGCAGCAGCAGCACCAGGTATGGGGTGACATTGTCAGTCAGTAGGAGACCACAGTACTAGTGGTGAGGGTTAACTTGCAGTGTGAGGTATACACAGTACTAGTGGTGAGGGTTAACTTGCAGTGTGAGGTATACACAGTACTAGTGGTGAGGGTTAACTTGCAGTGTGAGGTATACACAGTACTAGTGGTGAGGGTTAACTTGCAGTGTGAGGTATACACAGTACTAGTGGTGAGGGTTAACTTGCAGTGTGAGGTATACACAGTACTAGTGGTGAGGGTTAACTTGCAGTGTGAGGTATACACAGTACTAGTGGTGAGGGTTAACTTGCAGTGTGAGGTATACACAGTACTAGTGGTGAGGGTTAACTTGCAGTGTGAGGTATACACAGTACTAGTGGTGAGGGTTAACTTGCAGTGTGAGGTATACACAGTACTAGTGGTGAGGGTTAACTTGCAGTGTGAGGTATACACAGTACTAGTGGTGAGGGTTAACTTGCAGTGTGAGGTAAACAGTAGACGGTGGCTGGTTTTTGCGCTGATCCATATTTGTCTGGGGTTGGCTGGGTGACCTTTACTCCTAAAGTAGAGGTGTTGACCCGGCGGTGGCGGGGCTGGGGCCCGGGGTCGGGGCTGGGGCAGGGCCAGCCAGATGCCAGTGTCAGACAACCACACTGCTTCAACATAATGAAAACACACACACATACACGCACACGCACGTGCGCGCCAACCCCTTCTCTTTGTACACATCACCTACTACTACTTCCCACGCATACCAACACCTACGCACCTTTACTCACTGATCAGTCGCGTATTCCCTAGCTGATGGTTGGCTCTCTTGCTAGCTAGCTTTCTAGGTGGGCAGTTTCCCTGCGTGTAGACTGTCATACACTGTTCTAGATGATTCTCTCCAAGCCACACTTGTCTCACGCAGGACATTCATTAAGACCAAGTATTATTATATGTTGACTAACTTAACCTCTCTCTTTCCCCTCCCTCTCTCCCACAACTCCCCCTCTCTCCCCCAATCCACACAAACGTGATAGTGTAGTGTTGGTGAACATGTTGGGTGAGGGACGGAGGGTGGTGGTGGTGGTGGTGCCAGCTTCTCTACACCTCGTGTGCAACAGTTTGTCAACAAAATGATTTCAATGGCTGCCGGCTTAAGCATCGTTCCCTCAATTATTTTTATTTAACATTATTTTTATTTAAAATTATCATGCTCTTCCTTAAGATAATTGACGTCGGAAAAGACCTCTATATGCATTTTTATGAAATGTTACTAGGAAGAGCAATGATCTTGTGACACTTGACACTCCTTTGTGATGCCAACATTGTTGTGGTGTGGCGGTGGCACGTTTAATGTACCAGTATTGGTTAGTTACCATTTTGTCCTAGGCACATGTCGATTAGACACTGGGCCTCTTGTATGTGTGTGTGTGTGTGAGAGAGAATACTGTTTATACGTGATGTCCCACCAGTACTGGTGTTTTATACGTGATGTCCCACCAGTACTGGTGTTTTATACGTGATGTCCCACCAGTACTGGTGTTTTATACGTGATGTCCCACCAGTACTGGTGTTTTATACGTGATGTCCCACCAGTACTGGTGTTTTATACGTGATGTCCCACCAGTACTGGTGTTTTATACGTGATGTCCCACCAGTACCGGTGTTTTATACGTGATGTCCCACCAGTACCGGTGTTTTATACGTGATGTCCCACCAGTACCGGTGTTTTATACGTGATGTCCCACCAGTACCGGTGTTTTATACGTGATGTCCCACCAGTACCGGTGTTTTATACGTGATGTCCCACCAGTACTGGTGTTTTATACGTGATGTCCACCAGTACTGGTGTTTTTACGTGAGTCCCACCAGTCTGGTGTTTTATACGTGATGTCCCACCAGTACTGGTGTTTTATACGTGATGTCCCACCAGTACTGGTGTTTTATACGTGATGTCCCACCAGTACTGGTGTTTTATACGTGATGTCCCACCAGTACTGGTGTTTTATACGTGATGTCCCACCAGTGCTGGTGTTTTATACGTGATGTCCCACCAGTGCTGGTGTTTTATACGTGATGTCCCACCAGTGCTGGTGTTTTATACGTGATGTCCCACCAGTGCTGGTGTTTTATACGTGATGTCCCACCAGTGCTGGTGTTTTATCGTGATGTCCCACCAGTGCTGGTGTTTTATACGTGATGTCCCACCAGTGCTGGTGTTTTATACGTGATGTCCCACCAGTGCTGGTGTTTTATACGTGATGTCCCACCAGTGCTGGTGTTTTATACGTGATGTCCCACCAGTGCTGGTGTTTTATACGTGATGTCCCACCAGTGCTGGTGTTTTATACGTGATGTCCCACCAGTGCTGGTGTTTTATACGTGATGTCCCACCAGTGCTGGTGTTTTATACGTGATGTCCCACCAGTGCTGGTGTTTTATACGTGATGTCCCACCAGTGCTGGTGTTTTATACGTGATGTCCCACCAGTGCTGGTGTTTTATACGTGATGTCCCACCAGTGCTGGTGTTTTATACGTGATGTCCCACCAGTGCTGGTGTTTTATACGTGATGTCCCACCAGTGCTGGTGTTTTATACGTGATGTCCCACCAGTGCTGGTGTTTTATACGTGATGTCCCACCAGTACTGGTGTTTTATACGTGATGTCCCACCAGTGCTGGTGTTTTATACGTGATGTCCCACCAGTGCTGGTGTTTTATACGTGATGTCCCACTACTACTACCCTGCCACTACCACCACTACCCTGCCATTACTACCAATACCACCACTACTACCCTGCCACTACTACCACTACTAACCTGCCAATACCACTACTACCCTGCCACTACCACCACCACCACTACTACTACCCTGCCACTTCCACCACTACTACCCTGCCACTACCACCACCACTAGTCAGTAGTATAAGAATTAATACAATAAAAAGACAAGTGTTAGTCTTGGGTACTCATCTTTCCGTTGACAGCTTAAGACCCAGCCACAGCCTGGGGTTTGCTTCGGCTATCTTAATTCCCACTGGGCTGTAATAGAGCGATTATGACTAGTGTTAACACTCGCCCTGAAGACCTATATTCTCCAGTATTTCAGGTATGTTACCTGGAAAGTCGAAAGTCGTGGGCAAGTTTTACCTTGGTCTGGGCAATCACCCTTGTTACACGATGTCGTACGGTTAGCCTTATCATCCCCATATCAATACCCGTTCCCTGCAGCAAAATATGAGCTTTGATAGGACTTTCCTGGGTGTGTGTATCGTACCCATGTGATGGACTGTCAGTGGCTTGAAGATATGATGTTGGACGTCTTCACTTTCGTCACTGGTCACGTTTCACGTCACCTGACTTGACCATCATTTGTCCACAAGTTTAATTTGTGAACTATATCAGTGGATAATGTCCACAGCACGGAGAATCATTAGCGATACCTTTCTTAGCAAGGTATCGCTTCAGTTATCCTTAATGTTCTTACACGAATAAGACACTAAGAATAAATGTTTCTGCTGCGGATACTTGCTCACTGCTAATATGTCCTTAATTATTCATGGCAGGGAGAATAGTTCTTACTGGATATTGTCGAGTACGACTCAAGTTTCACAAAATACACACGAATATGGCCACTATGGCCAGTCATAATCTGGGCATAGCCCAGCACTCCTATTTCCAGTCGGTTTTCTATTGACATAATGTCTACAGGTGTAAGTGGCAGCTCTGATGACTTAAATGAATCACTGTATGGATTCCTTGACTCCAAGGTGTAGGTTATTGGGTGTAATGCCACTAGCTATATTATAAGGTTAGAGGCACATTACGAATTTTTAATGGGATTGTGAAAGAGAAGCTTCCTCAAACATGTGAATATATTAGTTTGCAGAATCTCCTGCAAGAGAGGAGACTGCTGTACATGTGCATATATCATATATCCATTTTAACTGCTCTTGATCTACATCCAATTTGGTAGGAGTCTAAGCCTGCAAAGTAAATACCACGTGCTAAGATATATGGATGTTCTGGAATGGCTTTAATATTTGCTAATGGAGAGAGGTCATGCCCCCTTAGTCCACACCTGCATAGGCAGTGTGGGAATGTAGAGAGAGAGGGGGGCTTAGCTCCCTTGGAGAAAATTTCTCCACACTGCCACTACCACCAGTACCACTACTATCCTGCCACTCCCAAGTGAAATTTGGCCTTGTGTCCACATAAAACTCCTTTTTGGTGTCATGTCTCCTCTTTAGTTTCCTATCTCTCATTTTCTTCAGCTAATTTTGGAATCGGACAACACGTGAGGGTTTTCCGAATGGTGAAACGTCACGCATGTGTGTACTTGCCTAATTGTACTCACCTAATTGTGGTTTTAGGGGTCGTTATAGCTCCTGGCTCCGCCTCTTCACTGGTTGCTACTAGGTCCCCTCTCTTCCTGCTCCATGAGCTTTATCATACCTCATCTTAAAATTGTATGGATCCTGAATCCACTATGTCACTTTCCAGACTATTCCACTTCCTGACAACTCTATGGCTGAAGAAATACTTCCTAACATCCCTCTGACTCATCTGAGTCTTCAGCTTCCAATTGTGACCCTATGTTGCTGTGTCCCATCTCTGGAACATCCTGTCTTTGTCCACCTTGTCAGTTCCTCACAATATTTTATATATTATTATCAGGTTCCTCCTATCCATCAGTGTCGTCACGTCGATTTCCCTAAACCTTTCTTCACAGGACATTCCCCTTAGCTCAATGATTAGTCTTGTTGCAAACATTTGCACTTTCTCTAATTTCTTGACATGCTTGACCAGGTGTGGGTTCCAAACTGGTGCTGCATACTCTGTACACGGTGTACAGTTTGCCAAGAGCCCATTTGCTGCAGCAGTTATCTGGTTGATGTGCTCCTCAGGAGATGTGCTTGGTATTATACTTACCACAAGATCCTTTTCCTTGAGTGAGGTTTGCAGTCTTTGGCCCCCTAGCCTGTACTCTGTCTGCGGTCTTCTTTGCTCTTCCCCGATCTTCATGATTTTGTATTTGAAGGGGTTAAATTTCAGGAACCAGTTGCTGGACCAGGCTTGCAGCCTGTCCAGGTCCCTTTGTAGTCCTGTCTGATCCTCATCCGATTTAATTTTCCTTATTAACTTCACATAATCTACAAACAGGGACACTTCTGACACCTCATAAAGTACCTTGACTCATTGTTGCCCCCCCCCCTCCTGTCAAGTATTCTCTGATCCATTGCTGTGCCTTTCCTGTTATGCTTGCTTGATCCTCTAGTTTTTGCACTAATCTATTGTGTGGAACTGTGTCGAAAGTCTTCTTGCAGTCCAAGAAAATGCAATCTACCCACCCCTCTCTCTTGTTTTCCATTACCTTGTCATAAAACTCCGGTAGGTTTATGACACGTTTGCCGTCTTCCACACCTCAGGTATTTGCCCAGTGTCATTGGATATGTTGAAGATTGTTGTTAGTGGCACATACAGAATCTCTGCTCCCTCTCTAAGGACTCATGGAAAGATGTCTGGTCCCACCACCTTTGAGGCATCTAGTTCACTTAGCGTCTTCACCTCCTCCTTGGTTGTGTGTATTTCGTCCACTGTAAATACTTCTTTAAATCTCGTGCTGAGCTCCTCACATGTTTCTTGTGAACTCTCCTCCTTCCTTCCTCAGCCTGATTACCTGGTCGTTGATTGTTTTCCTCCTGATGTGGCCATACAACAGCTTCGGGTCAGACTTGGCTTTCAATGCTATGTCATTTTCCTTTTGCCGCTGGGCCTCCCTCCTTATCTGTGCACAATCGTTTCTGGCTCTTCGACTGATCTTTTTATTTTTCCTAAGTCCTTTGTCTTCTGTACTTTTTCCATTCTCTGGCACACTGTTTTTGCCTCTCAACAACTTTCGGTGAACTAAGGGCTCATTCTGGTCTTCCCATTATTTCTGTTGCCTTTGGGAACGAACCTCTCCTCTGCCTCCTTGGATTTTGTTGTCACATAGTCCATCGTTTCGTTAACTGATTTTCCCACCAATTCTCTTTCCAAATGAACCTCTTGAAGGAAATTCCTCATGCCTGTGTAGTCCCCTTTTTTCTAGTTTGGCTTCTCCCATCCTACTCCTTCCTCCACTCGTAACTCTAATTTGTATTCGAAGCTCAGAACCACGTGATCACTAGCTCCGAGGGGCCTTTCGTATGTGATGTCCTCGATGTCTGAACTACTCAAGGTGAATATGAGGTCCAGTCTTGCTGGTTCATCCTCTCCTCTGTCTCTGGTAGTGTCCTTAACATGTTGGCTCCAGGTTTTCCCAGTCAATCTCCTTGTGATTGAAATCCCCCATAACTAGTATGCTCTACCCGTGTGAGCTCTTCTGGCCAACTCAGCTAATGTGTCCACCATTGCTTTGTTGCTCTCTTCATAGTCTTCTCTTGAACTCCTGCAGTTCTATGGCGGGTTGTACATCACCGGAATTACCACGGTAGGGCCCTGTGTGTCTGCGCGCGCACGCGCGCGTTTGTGTATGGTGTGGTCGTGTGTGTGATCGCGCGCGCTCTCTTGCGCGTGCCTGCGCCTGCGTGTGCGCGTGTGTACACTCACCAATGTGGTTGCAGGATGTTCGTGCACTTGTGTGTGCGTGCGTACGTGTGCAAATTTGTATGTGTGTGTTACATATGCCTTTGATATATTTTTAAGTTAGGAGAGTTTTCCTTCTGGAGGCCGGCCCTTGGCCAGGCTTGACTACTACTGCTTACCTGGCACCAGCCTAGCCTGGCCCTTGGCCAGGCTTGACTACTACTGCTTACCTGGCACCAGCCTAGCCTGGCCCTTGGCCAGGCTTGACTACTACTGCTTACCTGGCACCAGCCTAGCCTGACCCTTGGCCAGGCTTCACTACTATTGCTTACCTGGCACCAGCCTAGCCTGGCCCTTGGCCAGGCTTCACTACTACTGCTTACCTGGCACCAGCTTAGCCTGGCCCTTGGCCAGGCTTCACTACTACTGCTTACCTGGCACCAGCCTAGCCTGGCCCTTGGCCAGGCTTCACTACTACTGCTTACCTGTCACCAGCCTAGCCTGACCCTTGGCCAGGCTTCACTACTACTGCTTACCTGGCACCAGCCTAGCCTGGCCCTTGGCCAGGCTTCACTACTACTGCTTACCTGGCACCAGCCTAGCCTGGCCCTTGGCCAGGCTTCACTACTACTGCTTACCTGTCACCAGCCTAGCCTGGCCCTTGGCCAGGCTTCACTACTACTGCTTACCTGGCACCAGCCTAGCCTGGCCCTTGGCCAGGCTTCACTACTACTGCTTACCTGGCACCAGCCTAGTGGTCCGATAGACTTTAGATTTTAATGCTGGTGAACAGTAACTAGGCCAATACGTATTCTAGGAACACTTACCATGTGCAGACGACCTATGACCAAAGTTACAGAGCCTGTTTCTGGAACAGCTGACAACTTCTAAAATCCTCTGTGGCTTAGATTCAAACTTTCAGATAGTTGTTTCCTAATTCCATGACGGCGGAGAGTAAAATTGGTACACGTCTGCCAGTGTTGTGTAAAATAGTGTGACATTTTGATTCCCGGTAAATCGAGTTAAATATAATTGAGTCTACGTCTAAACATCAGTATTTAATGGCTCATGCATCTTATGGTCTGGATAGTTCCCATTAAGTCTAGTTTGTGTTGATAGTTTGTTAAAGCATCGTATTTCTTTATAAAACTTGGAATCGTTGTAATTTATGGGATAATTGTAGAATTCCTCCAAATTTTCATCCCTGGTGTATTGTCCAGTAAGTAAGGTTCGCCTTGTTATAGGCCAGTAAGTAAGGTTCGCCTTGTTATTGTCCAGTAAGTAAGGTTCGCCTTGTTATAGGCCAGTAAGTAAGGTTCGCCTTGTTATTGTCCAGTAAGTAAGGTTCGCCTTGTTATTGTCCAGTAAGTAAGGTTCGCCTTGTTATTGTCCAGTAAGTAAGGTTCGCCTTGTTATTGGCCTCTACGGGTCATTTTATTAAACACATTTGGATGTTAAATTTAAAATTTTCATGAAATTTATTAAAATTTTAATGTTTGTATTGAGAGCAAGTAGTGGAGAATGTCATTGGTGTCTCCCTTCAGACTTTGATGATGGGTTTTATTAAAATAAACTCTGGGTTTCACTCTGAGCTTTGCATATTAGTAATTGCCCATTTAATTAAATAGTTTGCATGTGATAACTAGAGAATGACTCTTTTAGTTAGCTTCAAACACTTAAGTGTTGGTGTATCATAATGGATTTTTTTGTTGGGGGGGCTTTGTATGTGGCAACTTCATATTTTATTTTATTTTCTTAAATCAAATATTTTTTTCTTAAAGGTTTGTAGATAATTTAAAATAAAACTGGTAAAATAAAGGTGAAAACTCGCGTTACTTTGTGCTAGAGTATCCACTTTGCAAATTGTTTTCTCTTACTTGGTCAGTTCTTTTCCGATCAGCTTATAATTTTCAGGTCAGCTATTACTAGGTGAAAGCTGGTGGAATAATTGACAAGCGCAGCTGTCCTCTGCTCAGTTTTTTATAGACTATTCCTAAAATAGGTTTTCGTGACAACTTTAGAAAGCCTCTTCTGATAGGCTTCAAACTTTCAACACTTGTATCCGCAGTAGAAGAAACTTGGTATTGTTAATTCAGTGTATAGGAGCCATTTTGTCCCTTTTGGTTTCCAAATAGTTCAGTAATAATTTGCATTACATATCTGGATTGTTTCCTGATAGTGGCTGACTGATGCCGGTGAGGGCCTCTTGATCCTAGGAACTGGAACTATCTTCCTCTTGCTTGGATTGAATCTGAATGTCACCCATTCCACAGGAGCTTTATTATCCCTATGGATTTAGCGCTTTCCTTTGGTAACAATAGAAGTTGTGAATGGCTGATATATCGACTGACATAGATGAAACTTTTCTTATGTAGGTGAAAATTTTGTTTGCATTAACTGCAAAATGTCTCTTTTGGTCAACTTAAAATTAGTGTTGTTGTGCCGCCACTTTCCTCAAAGGAAGCTTACTCCCGATTTTAGCCTCTATAACTTAATGTGCCAATTTTATCAATTACATTGTTTTCTTTTAAATAATTGGAGAATGTCTCTTCTGACCAGAAATAAGTGACTTTTGGGTTATCTTTAGTTAAATCTACATAATGTATTTTTAATGCCTATAACATGTGTGTGATCTCAAGACTATTGTAATAAAAATGTATGTTAAGGACACAAAGCTTAAACAAAATTTACATAAAAGCAAAGCCAGTTTTAGAGAAATGTATGGATCGATTTTGACCTGTGAAGGTTAAAGATCCCAATTAGTTTAAGAAATCTGGAACATATAAATAGTATTTTTCATTTGATGTCTGCATTATCGAGTTAAGTTTATAACAGGTTCTGAGAACTTAAGGCTTAATATGCTTGTGTATTGTACTGTTTCTCAGATAACAAAAACTTTTCAATTATTCTATTGTTATCTTAACCTAGTGGTGTTCCACAAGGTTCAGTGTTCACCCCGGGGTGGTGTCACTAGTGGTGTTCCACAAGGTTCAGTGTTCACCCCGGGATGGTGTCACTAGTGGTGTTCCACAAGGTTCAGTGTTCACCCCGGGATGGTGTCACTAGTGGTGTTCCACAAGGTTCAGTGTTCACCCCGGGATGGTGTCACTAGTGGTGTTCCACAAGGTTCAGTGTTCACCCCGGGATGGTGTCACTAGTGGTGTTCCACAAGGTTCAGTGTTCACCCCGGGGTGGTGTCACTAGTGTTCCACAAGGTTCAGTGTTCACCCCGGGATGGTGTCACTAGTGGTGTTCCACAAGGTTCAGTGTTCACCCCGGGATGGTGTCACTAGTGGTGTTCCACAAGGTTCAGTGTTCACCCCGGGATGGTGTCACTAGTGGTGTTCCACAAGGTTCAGTGTTCACCCCGAGATGGTGTCACTAGTGGTGTTCCACAAGGTTCAGTGTTCACCCAGGGATGGTGTTACTAGTGGTGTTCCACAAGGTTCAGTGTTCACCCAGGGATGGTGTTACTAGTGGTGTTCCACAAGGTTCACTGTTCACCCCGGGGTGGTGTCATGAGTGGAATTCCAAAAGGTTCAGTGTTCACCCCGGGGTGGTGTTCCACAAGGTTCAGTGTTCACCCCGGGGTGGTGTTCCACAAGGTTCAGTGTTCACCCCGGGATGGTGTCACTAATGGTGTTCCACAAGGTTCAGTGTTCACCCCAGGGTGGTGTCACTCTTGGTGTTCCACAAGGTTCAGTGTTCACCCCGGGGTGGTGTCACTAGTGGTGTTCCACAAGGTTCAGTTTTCACCCCGGGGTGGTGTCACTAGTGGTGTTCCACAAGGTTCAGTTTTCACCCCGGGGTGGTGTCACTAGTGGTGTTCCACAAGGTTCAGTTTTCACCCCGGGGTGGTGTCACTAGTGGTGTTCCACAAGGTTCAGTGTTCACCCCGGGGTGGTGCCACTAGTGGTGTTCCACAAGGTTCATTTAGCTTCAAAACTGATTTCTTAATGAAAGGTTTGAATTAGCTTTTGACTGTCCTAATTTGCCATTGTTGTTGAAAAATTTGGGATATTAATTTCTATTATTATATTATGACTTGTGAATGCCTCTTCTGATTCCCTTCAAATCTTCAAAGTTAATATTTAACTGCATTATATATTTTCATGCAGCACTCAGTGCTATCCCAGTTGAGCGAATTGTTTTACAAGGGACAGGAATTATGCAACACGGGGATACTTTTCTCGGATCGCACAGCAACTGAAATGCGAGGCTAATTTTTTTCCCTCTTAGCATTATGATGTAGAGTATCGTGCGCTGTCATTATGCCTACAGCTGGATCATCAGTATGGTTATAACCCCATGTGGTGTGGACAACATATACTGCAGCATTTGTCAAAGATATCTGGTCGTTTTTGCTATACTGGTGTGGATTTAGATATTTTTGCAACAATTGTGAATCTTTATTGTGGAAACGTTTATCCAACAAGTGGCTTCCTCAGTCCGGTACAGAGATGAATGGTGGAAGATAATGAGTTTAATTTAATCTGTCCCTCGGCATTGAGTCGATGTTTTCAGTCCATCAATCTTGATATAGGGAATTTTTCAACGCTTACCTAATCTATAGGCATGACTTACAGTAGTGGAGTTTTCCACTGGTAACCCTCCACCCCCGTCTGCTTCAACTCTCCTGTCTGCAGTATATAAGCTACTTCTCCGCGCATATTCTGTACTTTCTCAAGATTGATGGACAGAACACTTCGACTCAAGGCTGAGGAACTGATTACCTTGAACTCCTTATCATTGTGCACCATTCATCTCTGTACCGGACTGAGGAAGCCACTTGTTGAAACGTTTCCACGGTAAAGATTCCCACTTGTTACAAAAGTGACTAATTGTTCAGCTTTTGGGTTTTGTAAAGCAGTGTAATTATATAGATGTGATGGCGGCAACACCGAGTAAGCCACTTTATTCTTCCCGGTCATATGGTGAGAGGTTCTTGCCTTCTCTACTTTACCTACACTAATACTTACACATTCTTCTCTCATATTGAAGTCTTTCATACTAGTCATGTATCTGTCTTTATCTCTTCTTCAACAACAACTTATCCTTTCCCACCTAGTCTTATATTTCATTCATATTCTGTTTGTCATCGCATTTTTCTTAACCTGTTCTGTCGTGTTCTCCGTTCACATCTAACTCTTCGTCTTCTCTGCCGAGTTCGTCTTCCATCTTTTTGTTCCATTTTACCCACAGTTTAAATGGTTATCTCCTTGTATATTTCCTGTGCGTCCTGGTTTAGTGGGGGGGGGGTATGACGTAAATAAAAAGTGTGTTTGTGAGCGGAAGTTTTCTCTGAGCGGAGGTTCACAGGTTGAACATTAGAGCAACAGCACAGGTGGGGCAGTTGAGGCAGTAAATACTTGATACTACGCTGCCTCTCTCATACTCTCCCCTCGCTTGCTCTCCTTCTATTCCCTTCAAATGTGGTACCTTCATGCTGAAGGGCTCCTGTTCCAGGAAATTAAATTGATTACCTTCCATTCCGCAGGCGATCATAACTCGTGTGGGTATAGCATTGCCCCATCCATATAATTGTTATTCACACGCGTACGCATTTACGCACATACATGTAACTATTTAAGGTGATAGACAATTTAAATTAGCGTCCTCCTTAACAAATGGTTTAAAAACTAGAGAACAACCTATTGAATAAAAGGGTAAAACAGAGAGAGGCAAACCTTACCATCAAATAGTTGGGTTTCACGTAAGGAAAATCCGGTTTAAGCAATCCATTGAGCTGCTGTGATGCTCGCATCAATTATACAACTGGCGCCCAGATTGCATTTCCACTACTACGATTTCGAAAATCCTTTCCATTTTTTTTTCATGTAAATCACCAGTAAAGATTATGTTGGAGAAATTGACAACTATTATAAATTAATGGATAAAAGATTTCGTTGAAATATAGCGGTATAAACTAAGATATCCTCGTAGAGAAATGCCCCACCCTGGGGTGGTGTCACTTGTTGGGTTCCACAAGGTTCAGTGTTCACCCCGGGGTGGTGTCACTTGTTGGGTTCCACAAGGTTCAGTGTTAACCCCGGGGTGGTGTCACTAGTGGTGTTCCACAAGGTACAGTGTTCACCCCGGGGTATTGCCACTAGTGTTCCACAAGGTACAGTGTTCACCCTGGAGTGGTGCTACTAGTGGTTTTCCACAAGGTTCAGTGTTCACCCCGGGGTGGTGCCACTAGTGGTGTTCCACAAGGTTCAGTGTTCACCCCGGGGTGATGTCACTTGTGGGGTTCCACAAGTTTGTGTTCACCCCGAGGTGGTGTCACTTGTTGGGTTCCACAAGGTTCGGTGTTCACCCCGGGGTGGTGTCACTTGTGGTGTTCCACTAGGTTCAGTGTTCACCCCGGGGTGGTGTTCCACTAGGTTCAGTGTTCACCCCGGGGTAGCATCAACAACAGGGTTAGTATAGTTTGTGCTCCTATAAAATATGTATATGAAAATTGCTTAACAAGTAAAATAAATTACTGAATATCTCTGAAAATTTTACTCTTAGTATAATGAAAGTAGATGCATTGTATGATGAACAGTGATGAAGAATGCTGGAATGTAACGTAATGAATGTTTGGTAATGATAGCGAGTCATGCTGCAGAATAAATAATGATAAACAAGAGTTTATCATCAGTACATCAGGTGGATGTGAAAGATAGAAACTGATGTGGTAGCGGAAGTGTAAGCAGTTGTCACATACATCGTGTGGATCAAGTTATACTATACATTAGAAACACTGCAGTGTGACCTTTAATATGGCAGACTCCAGTGTTCACAAAGTTCTAAGGCATGTTTCAAATTTAAGTAAGAATTTTTGGACAAAATCAAAATAGAATATGGCTTCGTTAGTGGAGAGGATGGAGGAGATAGTGTTGTTAGCACATAATAAGGAAATGAGAAAATTATTAATTAGAATTGTTTGGTCTGTCAAGACGGAGGACCTATAGTAGGACTCAGCTGTAAACTACACACAAATAATAGTTTATAAAGGTGACCAGAAGACACATTTTCCAGTTACTGCAGCGAACTTTGTGTCTACACAACCTGAATCCATAAAGCGATCCATCCGTTTCATACAATGCGTCAACCACTGAAGATTGGTGCCCTTCACCATAGATTTTAACGAATGGAAAGCTCTAAACCCGTAGGAGTCGTATAGCGCCTATTGAAGGGAAGGCATAAAAATTCAGTCGAAGGGAGATAAAAGGCCAGTTCCATGGATCAAGAGCCCTTCAGCAGCATCAAGGCAAAATGCAATAAGGTAAAACAATATTCGACTATTTCCAGATTATAAGTGGCAGAATGGTACTACACTTTCTTGTAAGTAAGATACATCAGTGTTGAAACTTGTTAGCCAAAATATTTGGGAAGTGCCCGGGCAGCATTGTGCACCGGGCAGCCACACCTGTAAATAGTGCCGTGAATCTTTCCCAAAATACATTACACAAGTCCTGAAAATTTGAAGCCGATCGATTACGGCCTCGAGAAATAAACGAAAATTTGTGAGAGAGCCGAGGAAAATGTCGGTGAGAATATTCAGTAAACTAGGAAGACCTCTCGAGCCCTTAAACTGAAACACCATATATACAAGGATTTTCATTTTTTTAAGTTTACATTTTTATTTACATTTTATTTAAAATTCTCTACAATCATATAAGAAAAAAAAATATTTTTTTATATTTAAAAACATCGAAATTCATAATATTGGCAAACTGGCATCCACACAGCCCAAAATTAATAAAAAAAAATATTTCCTATTAACATAAACCAGTATTTAGTGTTTGAAACTCATCAAACCCTAAATTGGGGAACAATTTGCTTAATAAAACTGGCAATTTGAAATTTACACAACTCGGTGACAAACTGTGTCCTAATAAAGCCAATCCATGGCAAAAGTTTGAAGCCGATCATGAAAGGCATTCTTGAGTAACTGATCTGATTCCATTGATTCCTTTTTTTAACTATTTTAGTAAAATTTCATATTTGCACTAAGTCAACTTGTGGGTTATTATCCTTATAGAATGTATCATCAATAACATTCTGAAACCAATTAGAAAATGCAAATTGGAACTTATGGCACCCAGTTCAGCGTGAGCATTGTGTACAGTACATCAGTGGTGAAAATTTGAAGCCTACCAGATGAGTCATTCTCCAGTTATGGCACTGATTTTAGCGATTACAAGCTTTAATATTTTATTTCATTGACAAATTTTCCTGCTACCAAGGAAACTTGGGTACTATCCTAATGTGGTGTTGGCTTCTGAGATTTTGGGAGTAGATGATACACTCGTTGGATGTTTTGGAAGCGTTTAATTAAGGTAATCTGAGGGGAACCCAGAGCCTTGCCTCTCGAGTCTGCCATGCCTAGCGTGGAACTGAGGGAGCGGCCTCTAGTAGCCCCTTCAAATGAGCGGGACTCGTGACGTCATAGCTAGCCAGGGAGCGTCTCTATAGAATAACGGTTTGACTAAGTGTACTATACAAGTACACAGTAACACTACTGACACTAAGAAGCATCTGCCATGAAGTATTGAAGCCGGTCAGAAGAGCTAAACTGAAAAGGATTTAACCTGATTTAACAGGAATAAAAATTTCACACTTCCCAGCGCGGGTAGAAACATTGGGCGTGTTTCTTTACATCTGTTGTCTATGTTCACCCATCAGTAAAATGGGTACCTAGATGTTAGTCGACTGGTGTGGGTCGCATCCTGGGACACTGACCTAATTGGCCTGAAATGCTCTGCATAACAAGGGACTTTCTATATAGTAGTATGTCATTAGTAGTATACATTTCTTCTGTATGGCTCGGAAGTAGATACTTCCGGTCTACCCCCACTTCCGGTCGGTCCACCCCCCACTTCCGGTCTGTCCAACCCCCCAACTTCCGGTTTCCTTTTTTTTTTAATCCTGAGCAGCCCCCCCCTCAAACCCCCCCCCTCAAACCCCCCCCTGAGCCCCTCATCTCTGAGCGGTCTCCTTCCGCGCGCTCGAGCCCCCGCGCGCTCGCGCCCCGCGCCCCGCCACGCCCCTTGCCCGCGCCCCGACCCCTCGCTGCCTTCTGCAGCGCCTGCTGCTGCGGATCGCCCCCGCTCCTCGATTTTTCAGTTTTTTTTTCATTTTTCAAATTTTCATTTTTCAATATTACTTCTGATATTTATTACTTGACCTCTATGGAGAGTCAGAGATATGTAACCCCTATGGGGTAGAAATTTTCTCGATTTCAATAAAAGAACATATATAATATTATTGTAGGTTAACAATAATACATTTTTCGTCATTTATTTATTAATACATATACATTATCGGTTAACAGAGTAAAAGATACATTTT